>JAVLUZ010000556.1:1037448-1052412 GCA_036768485.1 Mermis nigrescens
AATTTGAAAAGACACAAAACACAATCTAATTTCTGTCACCAAATTTTGTCACGCCTACTCAAATTGTTCTCCAAATAGCGCTTAAAGTGGCTAATTCTCACTAGGTTTTTCTAATTGAAGTTTATGCTATTTGATAATGAAGCAAATTTGGGAGTGCTCTTCTCCTATACGTATTGATAGGGAAATAGCAATAATTTAAACATTCATGATTTTATCGGAAAATAAGATGAAAACTTACAAATTCCCAATAATGTAATGTCCAAATAATGTGCTTCAAAAATCGTAGCTCGTGGTATAAATGGGTGGACTCCAAGGTGTATAGGCTGCTAAGAGCCAAAGCGTCAAAAGATAATATAATAAATAAATAAATATAACAATGACAAATGAAACTTTATCGGATCTTATTGGTGATATAAAAAACGGTCAAGGATAAGAGTTTAATCAAGTGCAAGGCAGAAGTACGCAGGAGCAAAAAAGGAGGAAGGCGCCAGATCTTTGGAGTCACACAGCTTTTCAGGTTTCTGGCGCTTTTGGTCCTTTTTGATTAATTATTCTGGTCGCTTTTCTACTCACTTGTTTTTACCTACTCATCCCAAGTTTTTGCATCTTCTTGCATGCGTGTGTACATTTACATGTTTTGTGGTAACTTGCATTTTGTGCTTTATGCTTCAAACCTCTTGTTACCTCATACTCACTTTACTTAAAGGTCAATAGGCGAGGTCAGTTGCTCATGCGTACTTTGTGTGTATGATCTTGTGCTTTTTATGTTACGTTTGAAGGACTTTTGGTGGGTTTTTATCAGATAGGTTACCCTTTTGGCTTTGAAATATGTCATTTCCTCCTTTTTTCTGGTCATTTATTTTAAGTTAACCCTTTATTAATGCACTTTGTAATAGGGTAGTTCATTTAAAATCTCATTCATATTCGAATTCCCCATCCTTCAAAGTCTTCCTGATTTTCGTGACTCTAGCTACAGTAGGACGTGAGAAAAAGTCCTATTTTTTGAGACGGTTGTTAATAAGTGTATGTCCCATTTTTGGGACAGTCGTTAATAAGTTTACATGCAGGACGCTCGTCAATAAGTGTACATCCCATTTTTGCCATCATTTTTGCATGGAAAATTTTGGGATTAACATTCTCTAAATAGTCTGATGTCGTTCCAAGGCAATTCTCTAGTTTAGATACATACAAGGTACATATAGGTAGGTATAGGTACCTGCTTGCCTAATTAGACTGTAAAGCAGCTGGTTTACATAGGTAGTATCAGGGACGGATGGGGTCGACCGCCCCCATTATTGTGCACAAATTAACTATTTTGAGCGATATTCGGGTAAAAATGGGCAATTTTTCCGCCCAAATACATAAGGGTCCCACCCCCCCCTTAGGGGGTACCGCCCCTCCCCTTAGGAAAATCCTGGATCCCACGCCACTGGGTAGTATGTATGTACAGCACAATTCTAAGAGAGAATTTGAGCAATTTCTGAAGGTAATAAAGGTCATGAAGACATCAAGAGAAAAACAGAGTTGCTTTTTCATGCTGTCACTTATAACGCGTCCCAAAATGGGACTTTATTTTTTCGATTTAAATTTCTCAAGGGTATTGTACATTTAATTATTGAGATACCGTTAGAAAGCCCTGAATGAGCTCCACAGCTCGTAAAAATTCCTGACCAGAGAAACAAGAATTGTGGAACCGGAGCTGATCAAAGCGGCGGACAAAAAGTGAGGTTATTTCAATACAGTATATTTCAAATTTCACACTACTAACATAAAAGAAAATGCACATAAACTTGCAAAGATCTTGGACAATGCTTTTGAATAAACACTCGCACGCTTTATAAGATTCCATCGTTCTTGAGTTATTTTGCAGCAAACTTTGTGGAGGAAAATGGGACGGGCGTTAATAAAGGGTTAAAACTTGTAAACAAAAGTTTGACATTTTTGTAATTAATCTTGGCTCTCTTTCTTGTCTGGCGTTTGTCTGTTCTGTCTGGTTCCAAAAACCAGTTTCAAGCCCAGTTTACAAATATGGTATGCCATAGTACCACTTCATTTGCCTTCAACTTTGCCCTTTTACATATATGCATAAATCTATTGATTTATATTACATCTAATTTTGCAAATGCTATAATACGAATAGAGGAAATAAACATAATTTTTCTTAAATTATAAAAAGAGGTTGTATTGCTCAATATTTGCAAATTTCAGAGTTAAAAAGAAAACAGTGTGTTGCTAGCAAAAGCGATGCTATACATATACGTGTTACTTATGTATCTACAAATATAAAATATATATGTAAATATTCAAAATTGCGATGCTCATGACAATATTTTTTAGGGAAGACCACAAAGGAAATCTGTGCACCTTTCCACAAAAAAACTATGTAATATCTACATAGCTTTTCCATTAATAATGCTACTGTGCTGAAATATAATTTCTTCACTTTTCCAAGTGTCTAGTTATAACTTTAAATCTTATTTTAAGTTGTGCAAGCATCTGCTAGAAAACATCATGTAAATTTCTACTAAGGCATCTGTAAATTGCTCAATTGATGAGAATGAAAATATTCTTCCTCTGTTGATTTGCCAAAAATAGTGAGTGATAAAAATAAGCATCAAACTTAAATAAACACTAAAAGGGGCTTGACCGTGGGATGATGTATACAATATTGCTCCATTTTTAATTCAACAGCTTATACTTTTATTGATACCCTATTAAATTATCAATTAATGGAAATCTTAGCGTAAAAGTGAATTTTACATAAAATTGATTGTTTAAATTAATTCAATGCAAAAAGTGCTTAAATTAACAAAATGAAATTATGTAATCAGTATTGATAAGTAATTAAATGGGTCCCCCTGGAGTACACAGGGTATAGCTAGTGCTTAAGTATAGGCAATGCTTTAGCACAGTCCTGAAGCATAGGCTATACATTTTGTGTTGCGCTCTAGGGGATGAAGTCATACCATACTTAAATTCAACTATGGGTATACTGTAAGTATTTTAAATTTATGGATCAAGTCAAGGAGGTATGCTGTAGATTGATCTACTTTACACTACAGCGAGAGTACCTATTCAATGCAGTGGGAGGGAAGCTATCAGAATTTTACTTTTTTGGGATAAGTATGAGCACTGCTTACCATACTAAAGGTGTACAATACTCTAGCTAGCATATCACTTTACACTTTACACTCAATTAGTTTACACCTTATCATGAAATCTCTATAAATCATGAAACAATAGTTGAATGGAGCTGAATTATCAGAACATATTAATTATATGCTGTATACACAAAATCTGTGTTACAGTTGTGGTCAGAATAAAAAGTTATGGCCATTTTTAGCCAATGGCCGGATTGAGCTCAAATTTCAGAAACAGCATATACACGAATCAAAATTTTTGACACATTGCCTTATGGTAGGTATACTGTAGCTTTCTGGATTTGGTCTCTCAACCTAACAATCAAATAAAGCTGAAATTCAACAAATTAGATGGCAGAGTAGTGATGTAAAGATCACGTGGTTCTGATCTTTATTCAGATTCAGAATCCAGATAATCTGATCTGGATCTGGTTATTTTCTGACCTGGTTATCTGATCTGATCTGGATCTGCCAGAAAATCACATTCAATCTTTATCTGGATCTGTTTGGTCAAGTTATATCTGGTTAAACAGATCAGAAAATTGTTTGTGTGATTGTATTCCTTCTGTTGTATGATTTGCTATAGGTAGGTTATCTAAGTAGATGTAGCCTTACATGCATGTAAGGTGGGGTTGGTCTGCTGGGGGTTTTGTGACCCCTGACCTGTGCTTACCCACCAGAATGACCAAAAGTGCCACTAACCCTCCCATTATTTTTTGGTTCTAGGAAAATTTTTACAGCTCTGCAGAAAAGTAAGTTAAGTGATAAAAATGAATTGAAGCTTGTTTTTTCCACATAAATGATCATCAAAATCAGGCATCGCCGTAGGGGGAATAGGGGATCTGGACCCCCAACCCCAGAATCCAGAATAAATCAAAAAAAATTCGACTTTTACTCATTATTTTGTGCTATTTTTGGCTTAGACCCTGAAAAGTGGTGTTTGTACGCCTAGAATAGAAGGGCCAGCTATGTGCCTGATAAGAATTGACCTTTGAGAGACTTTTTGCCTAAAAAATGGGAAAATTCTGATTTTTTCGAGAAATTTTTTGTTGAAAAAATTGTTTCAGTGGATGCGCAAATGTAGGAACGCCTAAAGACAATGGTTTTAGTGCCCATGGGCCATTTTTATCGCTTTTTTTAAGTTAAAAAATATGACCTTGACCCTCAGAATTTCTATGCTGAGCATATGCATATGGTTTAGATGGTGCATATGTCATTCTTCATGAATTTTAACAGCATTTTTCTTTGTTGAATTAAAATTAAGCAGGATTCTTCATAGTATTGCATTTTGTGTTGTTAGGTAATGTATTGTTTGTGCTGTACCTGCATTCAGAATTTGATTAATGTTTTTAAAAGCAGTGACTTACACTGTCTTTTGGTTGACTCATCTCTGCTGATACAAGTCTAAACTTGTGAGCTACTTTTAGACAAGTTTACTGATGTCATTCTTATGTAAAAACTCTAAAAATGCAAATTTTTCCCAGCTCTGCCCCAGACTCCTCCTCTGAGGGAGCCATATTAGCCTTACCACCCGAGACCCCCCAATCCATGGGCTCGCAGGCTGTACGCCCTCCTTTTTAGCAATACAAATTGCTGCACAAAAAATTATTTTTGTCTGGATCTGGATCTGTGATTGATCTTTTTCAAATTTTGATCTGTACTGTATCCGGATCTGGTTATTTTCTGATCTGGATCTGGATCTGCCAGAAAATCTGAAATCGATCTTTATCTGGATAAAAATCTGCATCTTTTACATCACTACATATGACAAAAATACCGTATGTAAAATATAGTGCATGGAGTGACTGTAGGTATGCTACAACACATATCTTTTGATCTGCTGAGCTGGAAATTTGTGAGATTCAACAAACACGTGATAGAACAGTGCACTGTGACTACTTTAGGCAACATTCAGTAACCCAAAGTCAGGAAAAGGTGGTTGTGAAAAAGGTTACAAAGGAAAAGGTTACAAAGGTCTTGCACAGATCTCCCCTAACCTAAAGCTAGAGGATCACTCTGTAGACTGCAGATCTTAGCAACACACTAAAAACGTGCATAATACTTAATAAGATTATGAGACAATAAAACATGAAAATAATTGTTTAACAAAAAAATCAGACATATTTTGTGAAATTTGAAATTATTTTGTAAAATTTGGAAATTATTTGAAAATTTGGAAACTTTTTTTGAAAAAAATTTGGAAACTTTTTTGTTAAATTTGGAAATTATTTTGTAAAATTTGGAAACTTTTTTATATGATTAAGTACAGGTGTTTTGTAGAATTTGGAAACTTTTTTGTAAAATTTGGAAAATTATTTTGTAGAATTTGGGAATATTTTTGTAAAATTTAGAAACTTTTTTGTAAATTTTGGAAATTATTTTGTAAAATTTGGAAACTTTTTTGTAAAATTTGGAAATTATTTTTAAAATTTGGAAATTATTTTGTAAAAGTTTGAACCTTTCAAAGAAGAAACAAAATATTTACAGTTTGACTACAGTGGAAACACTTGAGTCAAATTTTGATTGGTACCCCCACCAGTGGACCAGATATTTGGCCCTATTATTCCTCTAGGCGTATTTAGAATTTTATGAACAATCAAAAGCTCATTTCTTTACATGGACTTTGATGTTCCTGCTCATAAAAGATTTCCTCCAATGTCTCACCTGTTTGATCTGCAGAGTGTAAACAGGCGGTCTTCTTGCATATTTTTCTTAATTGTGAATTACTCTTCTGTATAATTAGCCAGAAGCCTTTTCAAATGTGTGTTTTACTTTACTTATTTGTGCTTCATGATAAATATCAAATTTAAACATAATAGATTGCCCATTGGTTTGAAATACTTTATTCAGAATTTCCTGCCTGCTTTCTCCTCATCCACATTTGCCGGAAATGTCCCTATGAATCAGATAGCACGAATTATTACAATTTTTCAACAAATTAGCCAAAATGTCAATGTACCTATATGTATTTTTGGCTGTAAAATATCTCCACATTTTTTCCTTTAGAAAGGCGGTTAATACATTCCACAACACTATTTTTAGCACACTTTTGGTTGTGAAAAAGTGGATATCCTGAGTGTTTAGAAAATTTTAAAACTTCTGTTGATAAATTTTTCTCCTGCATAGGTCTGCAAATAAATATGGTATTTGACCGGATCTAAAAATTTCTTGAAATGCTCCTAGAACCGCTTTTGAAGTTTTCTTTTTTGAGTGGCAACAACCATGCATATTTTGAAAAAAATCAAACAATTTAGTAAAAATTTATACTAATTCATTGAATTTGCGCAATGACTCTAAATCAACAAGATCAGCCTGCTATTGCTCATCAATAATACTTACTAAAACTTTATTGTGTGTGAAATGCTTTTTGGCTGGTTTATGTAATGTATATGTGGGCTGCTTTTAGCCAGCCATGCTTTCACTCGCAAAAGTTTTAAATTAGGTAACACTTTCTGCTTTTTCATATAACTGATTTGCCCCAGAATACCCAGTCTTGCTATTATAATACAAGTTTTTCAATGTTCTATCCATTTTGGTTATATTAAATTAATGCACTGACAATACTTATAGACGAATGAGCAGGACTTTTTGGGTTTTATATTTTATTATTTTTTTTGGGGTTTTATATTTTTTATCATAAATAATACTTAATTCCAATTTTTCTTTTTCCAGATCTTGAGCTATATATTGCCTTATAACGCTGTTTCCTGCATCCTGAAACAATTGGTTATATTCTATACATTGTGGACACATTTGTACAGTAAAATATGTATGCCCTGAATTCGTTTCAAAACAATCTTTTTCCGATTTGGCCTTTTATCAAAACATAATTGAATCATGAGAGGAAACATTGGCCATTCTAAGTTTTGCCCACAAGAGCTATTGGCGGTTCTTTAATCGACCTGCCATATGGCTTCCTTTTCCTCACCACTAAGATATTTCCTAATTTCACACTTTGTCCATCTTTTTTTGAAAGGATTCCCACATTTGGGAATGCTACTCATATTTATAGACTTAGTTTATAAATATTAAAAACAAATTACAAAAATTAATGCAATCATTAAAAATGCTTTTTTGAGCATCCTTCCACATGTATAGCTTCTTGACCAAAAAGTCCAGGAAGACATCCTTCATCCAACAAATAATTCAAAATAGAGAAAGTGTCTATAAATACTAAAAGTCAAAAATTTGGTGGTGTCATACTGAGAATCAACCACTATACCCGAAATGTAAGAAACGTCACATTAGTAGAAGTTTTTCCAGATTTTAATCCCATTAAGTAAAATAGTCCAACACCACAAAGGTCGTGTTGGATGATTTAATGCAAGAAAGCAAAGGCAAGCCACAGTTGATTCAGCTCTTCACTTGTGGTTGTCATCATTGAAAGTCAGCCTCATTCATGTTGTTCACAATTTATTTTTTGATGGTCTTCTAAGTTTACGAGTGAATGCATATTATATAGTGGTTTTTAAAAATCCAAGTGAATAAGTGCAAGTACAAGTTTTAGCATGCCAGCTTTATCCTTCAAATTCAAAATATTTTGTAGAAGCCTTTATTGATGCAACGTCAGCAACACAAAATGTTAATGATCGATCTAGGCTAAAAGCAGACATTTTCAGTACCTATCCAAGTGCTTATCCCAAAATCTATAAATAATAATGATGCAAGAGATAAATCAAGAGAAATGGCTCCAAATTGTCTCAAACGCAACATTGGCGTTTACATTTATTAAATACAGCTAAGCAAGCTCAGAGGGATGCTATTATAAATATGGCTAGAAAGGATCAAATTTTATATGTATGTGGGACTGTGCAATGCAATTTTTAGAGGGTAATATTCCATTTTCCGATCAAGAGATTCAAAAATTACTATACTAAAAGCAAATAAGGTACCTGGGTAACAATAATAAGGCATCAACAAAAGAAAGGAAAACGTCATCATTTCAAGCGTAGACTTAAGTACCTACGTACCTAGGTAAATCTCGCAGATGAATGTAAATGTAGCCGGTTCAATCTGGGTCTACAGAATCATCACAGATACGAACTGCACTAACATTCACCTGCGAGATTTACCTAGGTACGTAGGTACTTAAGTCTACGCTTAAAGGAGCCCGATCAGCGCGGCTCTAAGGCTTTCGATCTTTGGACCCTTACAGACCTTACGGCTTCGATCCCCTCAGCCCTAATATTGCTGGCCGCTTTTACGTCGGGTGATCTCAGCAGCTATGCCCTAAGACCTAAGGCTACCTACCTAGTCTCGGTAATTACCGCGGAGGTCAGTTGACCTATCTCAAGCTCAAAGTTATAATTTAACTTATTTCAATCAGTGTCTGATCAGAAATGTTTTGGTTCCTAATTAGTGTAGCACGCTGAACACTGAAAACAACAACAACGAGCTCTATGCTGATCAATCATCCTTAAAGATTAGATAATAATTTTGATCAATTTTTAACTTGAGAAATAAATTATGATTTTCGAATAGAAGAAGGCTATCATATGGAATTTACCTATCAGTCCACTAGAAAGGTGGAGAGTCCTCGACGTAGGGATGGTGGCCGACCTAACCCTCGGTATAACCAAAACCACTGGGTTGGTTTTCTATGCTTTTATTCGACGAAGAACACACGGCCTATAGCTGGGAAACAAAATACGCCAAAGAAAACTACGATAATGTACAGTCGAAATAACCGGCCAGCAAAAAAACCAAAAAGCCAGACTCTCTCTAACACAACGTTACGTACACTGGCCTCAAGGACCATTACAGTAAATTAAAGAACGATCAATTTAACATAATACTGAATCACTTTTATCTCAGATCGAAAGTTCTCGATTCACGTAAGCGGTATGCATTAAGCAATTACTATTATCATACACTTAGCTCTATGCTACCGGACAAGTATCTAAATGTTTTTTATTATTGAAAATTTGGGAAAATAATGGGAAGACCGAAAGCATAGCCCACAGTACACTATCACGAGATAGCTACTAGTATTGGCTATGTTATGGCTATTACGAACTGCTAAGGCAGGTTCGCCTACACGTGTAACTCTCGCAGTTACAAAATGAGTGTCTTAAAAGCTGTTTTTCTTTGTCCTCTTCCTAATAATAAGCATTAGCCTTGTCTAATGTCGTGAAATACTTCATAATGCTCATGTTATCTAAAATATTGTCAATTTTTGGCAGTGGATAGACATTCTTTTCTGTAATGTTATTAACAAATCAAAAATCTATGCACATTCTGCGTTTTCCATCTTTTTTTCTAGTAACTACACCTGGGCGTGGGGGGTTTGGGGGGGTATGCACCCTCAGAAACCAAAATACCCCCCCAGAAATCAAAATACCCCCCCAGAATTCAATTTTTGAAAATTTTTTTCGCTTTTTTCGCAATTTTTTGATGCCAATGGATAGTGCTTGATGAGAAACGTCGAAAAATGGTGTTTTTATCACCATACCATCGTTTTTAAAGCCATTTTTTGACCTTCAAAAAAATCTTGCACCCCCAGAAATTTCTTGCTGCCCACGTATGACTAGCACTACATTTATCGACCAAGGGGACATACTAGGCTAATTATTCCTTTATCTTCTAGTTTTGCGATCTTGTCTATCTACAATATTGATGTTTATGTACAGGTTTGCTCTGTTCTGTATCAATGTGCATGCTTTATTAAGCCTGTTTTCTCAGATTCCATTTTGTCCATAGCTAACAGATTGGGAAATGACTCAATAGATTTACAATTTTGCCATGCTGAGCATTAGATAATTTAGGCAAAATATTAGTATTTTGTATTATCAATTGTTTTATGTCCCATACTTCTACAACGCATTGTATGGTATTTTCATTTTTTGTACTCATGCAATGGTTGATGTGCATATTCATCAGGCTTATTTTGTTGTTAGGATATAGACGTACCTCATTTGGATTTGGGTTAAGTATTTGGATGGAGTATTGTATCATCCTCCTGCATAAGACCTATAGAATGAGCCATGTGTACTTCCATATTTTTGCGTGGTTTTGGCACAAAAATTACTCTCATCTTTCAAGAAGTAATTATGTGGCATTGGCCCTATTATTTCATCTTCAGTTGGTATTATTGCGCTTCGTTTTCTTGGCGGGTTGTATTGCATTCCTTCCATGGGAATAGTGATTTCTCGAAATTTTTTCGCCACTTTTTCCAGATTTAGCTCGATTTTCTCGAATCTAGACAAGAAATTTGAATCTAAAATTAGGTCTTTTTAGAATTTCTGGATATATTCTAATGTGCTTGATTTCTTGAAATAAGTATTTAAACAGCAGAATGTAAGCATTAGCACAAATATCTGCATGCACAATGACACAAATAGCTGTATGTATAATGAAAATAGCACAAAAAGAGATCTAGGATCAAATTTGAAGGTAACTTATGCACTGAAGTGTTGAGAAGGCTTTTTTGGATTTCTGTAATTAGTCCAGGAGGGTTTGTTACTAAATAGATTCAAAATACACCAAAATGTATATAAAATTTTTGGAATAGTCTTCAGGAAACAGAAAAATTCTCACCCAAAAATTGTCTCCAGCAAATATAGGTGGGACGGGCATCTTGTTCCACCATTGGTGGATGTGATGAATACATGGCCAATAGCAGACAAAACGGCAATAATGGCGGATCCAATGGAAAAGATGATGGGCGGCAAGGCATTTCGGATCAACATGTTGGCATTGTCAGTGGCTTTGGCAATGGTGTCAGCAGGCAGCAGTGCAATGAGCACCACCGGCACACTGAATGGCAGTAGGGTGAAGGGCCTGTTGGCAACAGGTGTGAGGGGGCCTTATGGTGATGGAGACAGCTGGGACATTTTTACTGATAAATTAGCTTTGTTATTGGATGTCAAACTAAGATTTTAAATTGGCCATTCATGTGGCAAAAGGGTCCTGTAAGCTTCTGCCTTCCAGTTCTGTATTCAGGTTGTTTAAGTGACCTTGCTCCTAAGGATAAGCCCTTCCGCTTATGTAGCAAAACATTGGGTGTTTTCCCCACCATTCTCCAAAAAGTTGTTCAAAATAGGCCTGTTTGAGCACTACATAATTGGTGTTGGTGTCATCATCTGACAACAAAATGACTGGAGGCGCCCAGCTTACTCGTTGCGGCAACTCTACCATCATTGGCAGTATTTCCAATGCTGGTTTGCCATCTGTGTGACAGAGAAAATTCAAAGTGTTTATGCCACCAGATTCTATGGTTCTTTGGAGTAGACCCTTGTCCTCTATATCCGAAAATTCTAAATTCAGACCATTTTAACTCTGATTCTTGGTAAAAATGTTATTGTTTGTTATCCTAAATAAATTTTTCAAAAAATGCACATTCCTCGCATAATTTATTGGTGGATTAGAATGTTGAGCTGGATAAGGCTGAGTTGCTGGACTCAGTGCCTGTGAATTAGGTCCCTGGCTCTGCATTCTCGCTTCTCCTTCTCTATTGTCAGCATTATACAGATTGATCTTGCATTATGCCAATAATTACAATAACTTTGATTATCATGATTATTAAATATTCATCCTGGCTAATCATTATTTCTAAATCTTGTGTTTCTTTGATGATTGTCTATATTACAATTAACACTATTTAGAGCACAATTATCATCAGAATTACAGTAATTATTCTGGACATTATTGTTATTAGTGTTATTATTGCCATTAAAATTATAAAAATTACCAATATGCTGCAAGGGAAGGAAAACATTTGGGTGAACAACAATTGACGACATTCAGCCATGGGATAGTTCTTGCACTGGCAAAGCCTACAGTGGCGCTGATTCTGTTCCAGCAGCACTCTAATCTTGTTAATTTTGCAATCCATATTAAGCTCTGATGGTAAAATTCTTAAATTATAGTCAGATCTGAACTCAGACTGGGTGAGGTAGTCTTGAATCTCTTCTCAAAATACTTATCGTTGCTGACTCTTGATATTTAAGGCCCTCATAGATTTTAGGCAAAAGACCACAGATGAAAATCGGTATTATTATACTCTCCACGAGCTATTTTCAAAAAGTTTGGGATAAGCTGATTTAACAAGCTTTTTAACCTTTCAGAAAATTCCAGGACGGGCTCAGTTTTACATTGCTTGGCATTGTGATGCCATTTAATTACTTAATCAATCTATATCTTAAAACTCAACTCTATTCTTTTTGCTATCATCTCCAACGTTTACATTTAACACGCGCATTTTCGGATCTCATCACTTATTTCCAAACTCAGCTATTAACATAAAAACTCGACGCCATTTTGACCACCCCAACCCATTCCGTATTTCCATAAGCACCTATAAAAATATTTAAAATTATATTTTTGGTTCAAAACGTCAATCAAATTTAGATGTTTGTCCTCGAAAAAAACTCAACCTCAATAAAAAGTGTGTAAACCTAAATTCCGCTTAAAACGCTGCTCTCTCACAGACAAGCAAAAATACATTTAGGTAAAATCATATCTCTGACAGCTGGCCTGCCAACTTGCCGCCACGTCCACTTTTGGTCATGAGAACTTTTAGGCCTTACAGTATGCTCTAAACCACATCTCCACACTCCAAGCTAATTGAAATGCACAAAACAAGTTTTAATGCTTCTTGTTGGCCCAACCTTCAAACCGCAAGCTTAAATCCCACAGTATACTCTGAACCATATTTCTATACTGGAGCTATCTAAAACACATAAAATCCGTTAATGTTATTATTTAGTGCTGGCCCAACATCCAGAATGATTACAAGATGCTTAACACACATTTTGATACTTTTCATTGGCCCAACCTCCAAAACTCACTGCTATAAAAATGTGGTGCACAAGCATTTTGTTGGCTCATTTTCAATAGCTGAAGATTTCGTGCTTTGTGGATCTCCGAGTGCGTTGTAGGCACGTCCGCATTTCACTCACCCCTCAACTCACTATTCAACTCATTGTGCAACCACAACTCTCCATTTTATTCGATCACTTTTATTTTAATTCCCGACTACTCAACCTTCTCCCCCTTTTTATTCGTCAACTCATGTAGTTGTTCTTTTGTAAAATTAAATTGCTAGAATTTACTTGCATTCAAATTTAGTTATGCAACACAGCTGAGAAGACATGGGAGCTCAGGTGCCTTTTCCATTGAGTACGCATTCAAGTTTTTACAAATGGCGAGCGCTTAAAGGCAAGTCCGAGGATAAATGCTCCTTTGAAAAAAATCATCACCATTCTTAGAAAACTTTTATCCCAAAAATTCCCCATTATTTGATTCTATCGCTTGCTTTAATTGCAATATCCTGTTTTGCTGTTGCATTATACGTTGCTGCTGCCCTCATCACACACACCAAAATTTTCCGTATTTCTTAATATCACTCATTTTTCAGCCATTTGCTAGCGAACCGCTTTCATGCCTATTCTTATTCTATATTATCCTTTTCTACGATTTCAAACGGCCTACAACTCAACAAAAATTCCGAAATCAAGCGCCCCTGACAAAACCCAATTAGCCACACTCTGAAACCGTATGAGTAAGTTCTCAGTAAATTTCAAGACCCCCAGGAATCCTTGCAAGCCAAAACAATCACCTACCTGTAAATGTAGTGCCGCCTTATGTCTATGAAGAATCGACATAGGACGGATGCATTACCTTCGAGATTTACCTAGGTACGTAGGTACTTAAGTCTATGCTTAGTGCTGGCCCCGATTGCGCAGCTCTAAGGCTTTCGATCTTTGGACCCTTACAGACCTTAATGCTTCCGATCCCCTCAGCCCTAATATTGCTGGCTGCTTCTATGTCAGGTGCGATCTCAGCAGCTACGCCCTAAGACCTAAGGCGACCTACCTAGTCTCGGTAATTGCCGCGAAGGTCAGTTGACCTATCTCAAGCTCAAGTTGTAATTTAACTTATTTTCAATCAGTGCTTGATTTGAAATGTTTTGGTTCCTAATTTGTGTAGCACGCTGAACTATGAAAACAACAACAACGAGCTCTATGCTGATCAATCATCCTTAAAGATTAAATAATATTTTGATCAATTTTTGGCTTGAGAGATAAATTATGGTTTCCGAACAAAATAACCTATCATACGGGATTTACCTATCAGTCCACTAGATGGGTGGAGATCACACCTGGGCGTGGGGGGTTTGGGGGTATGCACCCCCCAGAAACCAAATACCCCTCCCCCAGAAATCAAAATACCCCCAGAATTCAATTTTTGAAAATTTTTTCGTTTTTGTTGCAATTTTTTGATGCTAATGGATAGTGCTTGATGAGAAACGTCGAAAAATGGTGTTTTTATCGCCATACCACCATTTTTAAGGCCATTTTTCGACCTTCAAAAAAATCTTGCAACCCCCAGAATTTTCTTGCTGCCCACGTATGGTGGAGATCCTCGACATAGGGATGGTGGCCAACCAAACCCTCGGTATAACAAAACCACTGGGTTGGTTTTCTATGCTTTCATTTGACAAAGAACGCACGGCCTATAGTCGGGGAAACAAAATACGCAAAAGAAAAACAATAATGTACAGTCGAAATAACCGGCCAACAAAAAAACCAAAAGGCCAGACTCTAAACTACAACGTTACGTTCACTGGCCTCAAGGGCCATTACAGTAAATTAAAGAATGATCAATTTAACATAATACTGAATCCTTTTATCTCAGATCGAAAGTTCTCGATTCACGTAAGCGGTATGCATTAAACAATTACTATTATCATACACTTAGCTCTATGCTACCGGACAAGTATCTAAATGTTTTTTATTATTGAAAATTTGGGGAAATAATGGGAAGACCAAAAGCATAGCCCACAGTACACTATCATAGATAGCTACTAGTATTGGCTATGTTA
>JAVLUZ010000556.1:1052512-1241127 GCA_036768485.1 Mermis nigrescens
ATTCTAATTGGTCCTCAGCGCCATTGACTATCAGTGTTCACGCTATTGCAGTAAGTAACTATTTGTATGCAAATAATTGTAGAGTCAAGTTTCTTTTACTTATCAATTTTATTAATAACAGAAGGATACAGTGCTCTACAAAAATTAATCCAATTGAGTGTTTTATGCATTTTGTGCACGGGGCAAATCAGTTGGAACCCAATCCGACCTGCAATAGGAAATAACAGCTTAACAGCAAAAAGTTTTGAAGGAGAAAAAATAGCTGACACACACATTGATTTAAGTCAGGAAAAAGACTCTAATGCGGGAAAAAGAATTAAGAGTCTAGGGCTAACTTGACACATTGGCCATTGGGTGATAGGCTGTTGTGAATAATCTGAGTGTTATAAATAGACTTTTCTTTTCTTTTTCATAAGTTCTAGTGTAAAATCAGAACCATGGTCACACAGTTTCTGTAACAAAAAGTCTAGCAATGGTTTGAGCAATGATATTTTCTGTGGCTGTGCAGAAGACCTCAATGTATTTGGTGAAATAGTCAATAAAGAAAATATTACACTTATTCCCGTTCTCAGTTACAGTTCTTGTCACGGAAATTGCAAACGCAGCGCCTGACTGTGATTTACTACGATTGACCAACTACAGTAGAATGTAAGCGCTTTTACCATAGCCACTCGTGTTTGGCCATAGAAAGATTGCATTTGGCGTTAGTAGATGGCAGCTAGCATATTGCGTTATTTGTCACACAAGCGGTAAAAAGAATTTCTCAATCTGCTTTGATTTTTTGCATGCGTGTGTCTCAAAGAGGTGTGTGCTTGCTGCAGGTCCAGTCCGAGGAAAAAGATAATAATAGATTAGAATTTTTGTGCATATCATTATAATTCTCGTTTCCTCCATTGGAATCTCATCTAAGAGATAATGGGCATAAAAATGGAAGAAAGCTAGCATTTCCTGTGTGCAATCAATTGCATATTGCTCTGCCGCAAAAGGGCATTTTTAAAATTAATTTCAGGCTGAGAACATTCGGCGTTTTGAAACAAATTAATCGCCAATGAAGAGCAAAAGATTCAAAAATCATATAGAGCCCAGGAATTGAGCAAGATCTTTGTGAGCTTGTGTATTAAAATATCAGGAGGTAAAAATTTGTTGTTTTTTCAAGCCTTGCCTTTATTACATTTTTAGGCGTATGTCCGCTGAATAGAATAAATTCAAAATGGTAGATACGCATATATAAGAACTATTAATTGAACAAGAAAAATTGCGAAGAAAGCTGGCTAGTCAGAATAAAATTTGCGCGAAATAATAGACGGACAATATTTTTTGAACTATATGCTTGCTGAGGAGACAGACACTATGTGATGTATAGCACTTCTGAACTGAATATATTATTGATGTGCATATCATAAATAAATGAAAAAAGCAAAGATACAAAATATTTTTCAAAGCGGATAATTAGGAACTTCTTATCAATTTTGGATTTAAAGGCATAATGATATTTATTATTTAGTTTATTTTATGCAACAAAAATTTTGAATATGCAGCACCTAAATTCTACGAGGTCAGAATAGAGTAAATCATAAAAAATATATCTAAAAATAGAATTCTGAGGTCTACAGTAATTTGGAGGGGTATGTATTTCAACTTCTGAGGTCACAGCCCCCATGGCCATTTGTGGCCAGAAAAAGGAGCATCAACAGTGTTTTTAATACAATATTATTTTTGGTTTCATCCCTCCAGAATCCCCATACTGTGCTGGTATGACATATGAATAATTTTATTATTCTTTTTAGAACTATAAAGGAATCAAATAAAGATTTATCATTAATTAATTGATTCATTCATTTTAAAATCAATTTTCAAATTCCTGTCGAGTCGTATTCCATGTCAATTCCCCTCTAATATTACTAATTGTATCATTATGTAAATATTAATATAGAATTATGTAATAAAAGTATAATTATTTTATCCAATCACTTCAGATGCTTATTTAGTTCAATTTTTTCGACAGAATAGATTTTCGTTCTTCCATGCCCGTGTCAAAAGAACGGCCAGCTTGGCTACTTTTATCTTTCCGATTTACGCTCGCGTGCTCATATTACTCTCAGATTGGTTAAAGAATAAGACACGCATACCGTATATTTGTATTAATACGCATTAAGAAGGTCATCTCATTCTACTATCCGCAATCCACCAAGGATGATGTACAATTAATTTGCAAAACTATTTTTCATCTGTATTTCAACTATTTTGTTAAATTTTCTATATAGCTTAGAGCTTACCATCACTATTCATTCTCTCTTCCCAATTTTGCAATATAATAGTGGAAGATATGGTTTGTTATTGGATGATATGGTTTGTAGAAGAATGAAAATACTTTTTTTTAAAAACCTTTTTGTCCAAAAGATAAGAGCAATTTGCTTTGATTTTATTTCTAATTTTGATTAAGTCAAAAAGATGCGCTTTTTAAAATCATATAAATAATGGCAAAAGAAATTTTTGGGCCTATATGATTTTTGAATCTTTTGCTCTTCATTGGCTATAAATTTGTTTTAAAACGCCAAACGTTCTCAGCCTGAAATTAATTTTAAAATGCCCTTTTGCGGCAGAGCAATATGCAATTGATTGCACACAGGAAATACTATTTTCTTTCATTTTTATATCCATTATCTCATAGATAAGATTCCAATGGAGGAAACGAGAATTATAATGATATGCACAAAAATTCCAATCTATTTTTATCTTTTTTTCTCGGACTAAACCTGCAGCATGCACGCACTTTTAGAGACGCACACATGCAAAAAATCAATGCAGATTGAGAATTTTTTTCCCCTTTGTGTGACAAATAATGCAATATGCTAGCTGCAATCTACTAACGCCAAACGCAATCTTTCTATGGCCAATACGCGCTTGGCTATGGTAGAAGCCCTTACGTTCTACTGTAGTTGGTCAATCGTAGTTGATCACAGCGGCGCTGCGTTTGCAATTTCCATGACAAGAACTGTAGGTTTAATGGTCCTATGCAGTCTACTGTTATTTGTTCAAAGGACCAGAAGACAAAATTGGCTGACTGCTTGCAGCAACTTTCTGGTGTGCAGGCTTATTACGCTGAAATGTGTCACAAGTTTTGCAATATTTTATTATCTGTTTGGACATGCCTTTCCAGAAATACTTTTTTGCGACTATTTGCCCAGTTTTGCATGTACCAAAATGTCCAACAAGCTCATCATCATGATGACTATGAATAATTAGTGGCCTTAACATGGTAGGGATCACCACTCTTCTTATTTTATCTTCTACTTGAAAAAGGATGCCATTTTCAATCACAAAACCTTCCGGACATTTATTTTATTCAGAATGGTCTTTCAATTCAGGGTCTTCTTGTTGTAGAAAAACAATTCTCATTTTGGGCTTAGTAAGTCTAAGAGTATTTCATTATTTTATTCTTACTACATTTATTCCGCAATCTTCATCTCTAATCTGCCATTTCTTATTGTGGATTTGGCAAGCAAGATAACTAATCTGCATTTGGATTTGCCACCCGTTTTTGTTGCACAACTGATATTTTGATTCCAGCTAGTGTGAGCCCCAATGTGTGATTCTTGCCAAGAGATTTGGCTTTTCTAGAACCAATGTTACTGCTTTATGATCTGTTTCAATGGTAACCTCTTGCTGATTCAGATAAGGTCAAAAGTACTCAATAAATTTGACTACTGCAAGTGTTTCTAACTGTTGCAGAATAATTTTCTCGGCACATTTCAGGGTGCAACTTGCATAGGGTATGGGATGTTCTTGCCATTGCTTTGTGCCTGAGAGAGAATGCTTCCGATTCCATTATAAGATGCATCTGTTTGTACTCAAAATGGCTGAGTAAAATCAGGATGGGGAAAGAATTTCCTTCAAATTTTGAGAAGAATTTTTTCATTCTTCTTTCCAGGTAAAATTTCTATCCTTTATAAATAGCCAATTCAATGGTTCAGCGATTTTTGAACAATTTTCAATAATGTTTTGATAATAAGAGACAATACCCAGAAAAGATGTTATTTCTTTTGCGTTTGTGGGTTGTGGCATTTCTCTTACAGCCTCTATCTTTTTGGGATTAGGTAAATGCCCTTGCCCTGAGATTATGTATTCTAAAAATAGCATTTCCTCATGCAAAAATTTATATTTTGATAATTTTAATTTGACATTTGCCTTATTGAATTGTGCAAAAATCAGTATATTGTCCAGATAAACAAGACATACACTCCACTAAAGACCAGAGAAAATGACATCCATAACTCCAGGAGAAAGATGGGTGCATTGTACAGTCCGATGGACAAATAATTAGACTCATATAACCCATATGAGTGTCTCAAAAGCTGTTTTTTCTTTGTCTTCTTCCTAATAATAAGCATTAGCCTTGTCTAATGTTGTGAAATACTTCATAACGCTCATGTTATCTAAAATGTTGTCAACTTTTGGCAGTGGATAGACATTCTTTTCTGTAATGTTATTAACAAATCAAGAATCTATGCACATTCTGCGTTTTCCATCTTTTTTCATATTAGCACTACATTTCCCGACCAAGGGGACATACTAGGCCTAATTATTCCTTTATCTTCTAGTTTTGCGACCTTGTCTATCTACAATATTAATGTTTATGTAGAGGTTTGCTCTGTTCTGTATCAATGGCATGCTTTATTAAGTCTGTTTTCCCAGATTCCATTTTGTCCATAGCTAACAGATTGGGAAACGACTCAATAGATTTACATCAAAAAATGGTGTTTTTATTGCCATACCACTATTTTTAAGGCCATTTTTGACCTTCAAAAAATCTTGGACCCACCAGACTTTTCTTGCTGGCCACATGTATGATCCCAAGTATGAATAAAGCTCTCTTCTAAGGGAAATTGGGTAGTGGTTAGCTTCTTAGACTTGGTGGGGTTTTTGCTGATTTTTGCAGCTTCCTTTTCACATTCTGTCAATTTTTGCTTATTTGTAAAATCCTCATATTTGCTTAATTGTGTTGCCACATGCTTCAACATCCCCTTGTTACCTTATCTGTTGCAGTCCTTTCCACCACAACTTATTAGTTTATCACACGCTTGACATTTTGCTTTTGGTTCATCACTTTTACAAATTGTAAAATCATTCCAAATTATTGCAGTGTGCTGACTTGCGGCTGCCATTCAGCTACTAGATGTGTAATTTAAATATAAATTATATTTCTGAGCAGCCTGAAAAGAAAACTATCTGTTATTTTTTGAGTAATGCATATTTGTATATAAGAAATTCATTGACAAGTGAATAAGTCAGACAGATTGAATTTGAATCAAGGTAATAAATTAATTGTGACAAAGAAAAGTATTTGAATTTTGTTGAACACTTCTTGCTGATAATTTTTTGAAAAATATCTTAAATATGATCTGATTTTGAAATCAATTTAAGTGATATTTTCTCTACTTAGAGCTGACTGGTGGATTAGAAATATAGGGAATCAAAAGCAGTGTGTAAACAGATAAGTGCTATAAACAAATAGAAAATGGACCTCAAAGAAAGTGTTTTATACTTTAGCTGAACGACTTAATTATTGCAATAACCACGTGCGTGCTCAATGTTGAGAATGTGTAAATGGGCTATGATTATTTTTTGGAAATGGTCGGACCAATTGTGCAACAATTCATTAAGTAATCAGCAGAATAATGTAGATGAAGTAACAAAACAAACAAATATTCACAACCTATACTGTGTATGTTCAGGGCTTAACTAAAAAACACATGTCGCAGTAGTCTCACATGTCACTGGAATTCCAACATATAGTTGTACAATTGCCTGTCTTGTACTTTGTTCATATTGTGCTTTCTGAACTAAATCTTGTTAATAGGAAGGCTACAAATGGACTAGAAAATAGAAAGAATAAAGTCTTCCCTGATCATTTTTCAGATATCTTATTAATGCAACAACCTGTTGGTGCACTGTAAAGATAGCAGAGGTCAAAAATGCATTTAAGTTCAGAAGATCAAGCAGTTGAAAAATTTTGTGCATTTGAAGGAGTTCATAAATTCAAGTGTTTTCAGGCGTAAATCAAAACCATGATTCAGCTGATTTTGCAAAATTTTAATAGAAAAACTCAGGGTCAAAGTGTTTTTTACCAAAGTTTTCTGGAGCTTAGCCCCTGACCCATTGCTTGAGCGCTTCCATCAGTCTTCCCGAAAATATATGTTTTTGGGAAGACAGCATCAGTGGTCTTAAGAATTCTCAAAATTCTGTTTAACATTATTTCAAAGCAATTCATATTTGGTTTGAAGGGACAGACACTTCTGGAACAAAAACTTCCCTAAAACTGATTTACTAATTTAAATGAACAGAAACTTTAGGTCAACTCAATTTTTATGCCCTTTTAGAATTTGTACTACTTTTGAACCTTATTTTAGACCAAAGAATTTAATTTTTGCCTCCTGCAAATAGGCTTAGTTTTCAACCTCACCAGATGGAATTTTTAATATGTTGCACCCAAAGCCTTCAGAATTTTTGGCTGCCAATCTTCGATTTTGTACATAATGAATGCAACAGTGTGGCTGTTAAGGGGTTCAGCTTGTCCAAGGGTCAAAAGTTATGCTTTTTTGAGGCCCAATGATGTCAAAAATATGTACAAGTATTGAATTAGCTAACAAAGTCATATTCAACAATTTCATCCACTTTTACAGAAAAATTTGAATTTCATCTGTTTTAAGCCTTTAGTTTGCTCCATTTATTCTGAAAATTTTTTCTATATCTCCCATTCTGGGGTTTGAGACCTTAAGCCAACCCCTATGTGCATATCTGCTTAATGACATGATTGTCTAGCATAAATTAAAATTTTTTTGCATCAATCCGAGAGCTTATTTTTTTGGGTCAATTGATTTCGAAAATTAGTCTGAAGTTAAAGTCATGGAAGACCTTGAAAGCTCTCCACATTTTGATAAATTTCAAAATTTAAGTTTTAAGATTTTGACTTCCTAACATAAGTGTTTTTGGGAACGGAGTTTGGGAGCTTTTGGCCCTTAGATTGACTGCTGGCTGACCACCCCCTGTGCAGAAATGCACTATTGTCAATGTTTCTGAAAACTGTAATAAAATGTTGTTATAAGCAATTTTAGCCACTTCTTGACTCTCAACCATTTCTCTGAAAAGCGCAAGATGCAAATTTATTCTATGTCTTATCACATTCTGAGGAAAACCATATCATAATTTTTATACATTTTGGCTCTTAAGTTTCATCATTTTTTTATGAGCAGCAATTTTTTTACTTGATCCGTATTTCAATTTATGCATTTTTTAGATTACTCAAATCAAGGTAAGGCATACAGAATAATTAGCAAAAATCACAATTTTTGCGTTATAAAAACCTGGTTCTATTTTTGTTTTGATTTAGACAAAAAAATTAAGGAATTATGTTGAATCAAGTCAAGGAATAATCAAACAAAGAAGCGCTGGCTCCTGTTTGTAAAATTAGTTGTAAGTCAAAAAGCCAAACAATCTGCACTGCATGTATTATTGATATGCCTTAAAAATGACTAATTATGCTTTTTGTACAGTCTCAATAACACAAACAATTTTCTGCTATATTAATTTACTTACAATAATGAATATCCTTCAATTTCTAAAGTAATGCGGTTTAGCATAATGCTGTGATATTATGCTCAGATTGTGTGATATGCTAGTAGTAAAACAAGTTTATGATTATTCTGAAGCAATACAAAAGGACCTGAAGTGAGGGAAAGCAATCTGAGCAATACAAAGCTTACTTGAAAGAGAATATATGGTGCTTTGCTCTGAAGGAAGATGAGTTTAAATATATTCTGTATCAGAAACTTCTTGAAATGTGGTTTTAAAGCCTGATACCTCTTCAAAGAAAATTCATCTCTTTAAAATTTCATCCCCAAATTAAAACACCTTCTTTATTGCTCTCATAATTAAAGAGTGAACAGCACAGACATGTTCCTGTCAAGAAAATAAAGTGAGACGATCTAACAGTCATCCAACGCCTAATGTATTTGCCATACACAGTACATAGTCTTCAGCTCGAACAAAGAACATCAGGGAAAACACATAATATTTCCTAAACTGATAGTGCTGACCAAAAAGATTGTTTTAAAGCTGCAAAACTAAGGCAATTAGCTAAAATTTCTAATTGCAATTACAATCAAATAGCTTGTGTATCTACTTAACTGAAATTATAGAGAATTAAAGCTTAAAAAATCTTCTGGAACAGCCTGCTCAATGTCAAGCTTCAAGAGTGTGAATGGTGCATAGATCAGTCTTGGACAGATTCTAGATCTTAAGCTTAATCACAGTGATTCTTTTCTTGGATATAGTGATGCATAGGGATGTTTCCATACCAAAGATCAGGCTAAGTGGAGATAGTACAGTAGTAAAGCAAAAGCACAGCCACAATTGGTATCAATTTTAAACAAGTGATAGCTTTGCAATTTGATTTCAAAGACTTATCCACTTGTGATAGTTGAAGGGAAAGAGTCATACAAGAATATCAAACTAGCAGTAAATGGATTGGTGCAAGAAATGCGCCATTTAAGTGAAAATGGACTAGAAATACACCAGGGTTATAAGAATCCTGCTAACTTCGATATCACATCATTTTCACTATTCAATGAATAATTTTGAGGTTTTTGAGCTTTCCTCAACGAACTAGGAGGATTCAGAACATAGGAAATAGCTCATTAGAAAGAACATTAAATATCCTATCTATGTACTGAAAAAATTTAGAAATATGTTTGAAACTCACAGATTAATAGCTAAAAACATCAAAAGCTACAGTATGACAGCTTTCCTGGCGGCCATATCTAAAAACTGGAATTCTTTAATATTTCAAACAAATAGAATATCATTTGACCAAGCTTTTTTGGGCTTTATAAAATGTGTTTAAACATTTAAAAGCTTGAAAAATTGCATGAGTAATATGCATACCTTATAGGTGCAGCCATATAGGAAAAATTAAATTGAAATTGCAGGACAAACTATCCAGAAACACGAATAAGAAAAAAAGAGTGAAATTTGGAGCACAAAAATATCTAACTTTTTTGCTATTTTCTAAAATATGTAACTTGACCTGTATACTGTAGTAACCAAGCAAAGTTTACGCACTTTTTTGAACCTAGTATACTTTAGACGTAAGTTAGCTATACTTTTTTTAGCAAAAAGGTATTATTTTAAAATTGGCCATCTAAAACACTTTAAACACTTTATTTCATAAAACTCCGTTCTGTGGTTCTTGAGTTCATTGCAAGAAATCTCATTTCACTATGATGAGTTATTTGATGGTGAGCAGGTTCATAAGCTTTGACCGACTGTCACAATTAAGGCATGTTATAACATGAAAAATAGACTACGTTTTGAGCAAGCTGAGTGAATTTTGCTCATTTATTGTATTTATTTCAAGAGAAAATACCAGGAGATCAAAAGTTATACGCATAAATATGCTCAAATTCTCAAATTGTGAGAAAACAAGTGATACATCTGGTGGGGATATAAGGCACTTATTAATTGTGCTTGGTTTATACATTACTGCATCAAAGCAGTCATACTTGTACTGCCATGGAGCTAAAAACAATCTTGGCAAAATCAATACTGCTTTTGTAGGTCATACAATTGGAAGAATAAATGCTGAACTGTTGCTATCAAAGATATATATATATACATATACATATATATATATAACATATATATATATATATATATATATATATATATATATATATATATATATATATATATATATATATATATATATATATATATATATATATATATATATGTATATATATATATATATATACATATATATATATATATATATATATATATATATATATATATATATATATATATATATATATATATATATATATATATATATATATATATATATATATATATATATATATATATATATATCTATACTTGAATGGAAAGCTGTGTTTAAGTAAGCAAAGCGATAGGGGACTTGCCAGTTGCCACTATACATGGGCATAAGGAAAATTCTGGGAGGAAGTGGTGCAAGATTTTTTGAAGGTCAAAAAATAGCCTCAAAAATGGTGGTATGGTGAAAAAATTTCATTCTTCAACATTTCTCATCAAGCATAAAAAAATTGCAAAAAAACAGTAAAAAGTATTCAAAATTAATTTCTTGGGAAATAGCATTTTGCTTTCTTGGGGGAGTTGCATCTTCCAAAACCCCCTCATGTCCAGGTGTGGTGACCACTATTCACTTTCTTCATTGGGTAAACAATCTTTTGTTACAAGCAATACTGCAGACAAACAAGGGATAATAAGTGTCTTTGATTAATTTCTTTTTCTGGCATGTTGTACAATAACACAAGTATTTTCCGTAATTTTGCCTTCAACATGAATAAGTAATAAGCTCACTCTTCACAACTTATTAGGCGTGACAACATTCTTTGACACTTCAAATTTCTTGATCTCAAAAAATTTGAAAATGTGGATTTTACTAGCTTACCGAATAATTTTAGGGACATAAACTAATTTTTCTTAGGTGAGCCACAACCATTAATGTATAAATCCAAGAAACAGCATAATTGAATAAATGTAATATTGAGCATTGTTTAGAGTGCAGGCAGTGCTTTCCTGTTTGCTGTTAAAAGTTTTTGATGTTAAACTAATAGTACCCCAACTCAATTATATTTCCAATATTGCAACTATCTCTTATGTTCTGTCATAATTTTTATATAAGATCCTTTTGTTGTAAGGCTGATCACTTGTGCAATTTTATTTGCAATAGCATGGCTATTGGCAACTATCACTCTATTTAGTAAAACAAGTATACATTGTGCAATTAACACAATGTAGATTAACATGTTGAAGAATGTCATAAAAACAGGTGAATGCAAGATAAAGTCCAACAGTCGCAAGAGAACTGGCGGAATGTGCCAAGTTTACATGCATTCTAATCATCAATCAATACTATGTTTTCTTGCAAACTGGAATTTGTATGTGAATGACTACATTTTTTCAACATCATTGCTGATATAAATTGAGATATGGGTAAATATTTAAGATGTCATTGGGAATTAAGCTAGCAAGTTCATGGCTATCTAGAACATAATAAGTTGAACAATGTTTTATTGGTGAAAAATTTCTATCGTAGGTCTCCTTACCTACATTTTTATTGGAAATACTCAGGGTTAATCTATTGTTTTTATTGTGAGCTCTGAATTTTTATAGCAATACCTATGTCTCATTCATTATGCGATTACAGTGAAATATAAATCTCCAAGTTTCTGTACCATGATGTGGCCCTTAGCATCAAAGTGTTCTAGATTTCATAGTGCACACCTATGCAAAAATTATTAAGGAGCAGAAAAACAGTAATTTTACTACATAACAGTCAGTGTCATATGTGCAGTGCTTAGCTTTTTTTATTTCAAAATTTATTCAAAAATTGGTATTCTTCCAGGTTTAAGTAAAAATCCTACAAAAGTTTGACATTAGAGTTGGCTGCTGTTTAGGTCAAAAAATGTTATAAAAGGAGGGCTCGTATGTAGTTGGCAAGCTTGACAATTATATTTGTATGAGGTTTGCCATCACTAATCACAATTTTCCAAAATGTCTCATGCTCAATGCTGAATAAAATGTCTTATTGACATTAATCTGTTATTTTCCAGGCCCTAAGGCTATATTTTTGCACCATAAAGTCGATTTTTCTAAAAAAGGAGCTTTGAATGTGCAATGTCAACATGTTTAATATTAACCAATGTGTAATTTAATTAATTTTTAGAGCATTGTGATACTGATTCAAATTATTCTATACATTTTTATAAGATTTACTGCTAAATTCACTCGTGACACTAGCCTTTTTCTTATCCTCAGTTTAGAAATTTTTTAATAAATGAAACTTGTCCATTTTGTTCAAGTCACCCATTTCTGACACCCTGCATCATTGCTGGAATTGCTGGTTGCAAGATGCGGAAGATTGATACCACTCTCATAAATAAAAATATCAAACTTTTGATAATGTATGAATGCTTCAATAACACAGAAACTCAGATTATCTAAATTTAGGGAAAATTCTCCCTAATTTGCATGATGCATGTTGCTACCAAGGCTATATCCATAAAACACTCAAAGGGGACACACTTATGACAAATCCGGTAATGGGGATAGCTTGTAAAAAAACATATTTTCAGGCATTATTAATGTATGATGTCCACTTGTTTGGATCATGAAATTCTGTCTTAAAAACGATTTTTATTTATAAATAGCTTGAAGAGGGCTTATTGTTTGGTTGCACTTTTTGCAAATTCAAAAATACATCACACATGCACAAAGCACCAAAGATTTGAAAACTTTTGGCTGACAGATGCAATTTTTTACATTGTACCATGCACTCTCTTACCTTGCAATCATTTGTTTGCAACTAGTGAGCAGTAGCACCATACATGGGCAGCAAGAAAATTCTGGGGGATGTAAGATTATTCAAAGGTAAAAAATGGCTTTAAAATTGGTGGTTAGGCAAGAAACACAATTTTTTGACGTTTCTCATTGAGCACTATCGATTGGCATCAAAAAATCGCAAAGAAAACGAGAAAAATTTTAAAACTTGAATTCTGGGTAGGGGGTATTTTGATTTCTGGGTTTCTGGGGTGGGGGTATTTTGATTTCTTGGGGGTTGCATACCCAACAATCCCTTATGCCCAGGTGTGGTGAACACACCAAAAGTCAACCATAGGTGCACTGCATGGCCGATCTAAGGGCGGGGGTCCAAAAATGAGCTTTTTCATGCCAAAATTAATGTAAGAACTAGTATAAGCACTAGAATAGCGTGAAAACTATGCTATTACACAGTTTCTGGTTAATTTGAAGCATTTTTGAAGAAATTTTAAATTTTCATTCATTTTTGCCTCTATGTTCCCCATAGAATTTTCTATTTTTCATTTGAGGGGCCTAGACCATACCTGGGCATAGGGGGAGATAGGGTAATGCAGTCTCCCGGCAACCAAAATACCCTTCTACCCCAGAAACCAAAATACCCATCATTGAATTCAATTTTTTAAAATTTTCTTCTGTTTTTTTTGCAATTTCTTGACGCCAGTGAATAGTGATTCATGAGAAACGTTGAAGAATTGTGTTTTTCTGCCATAACACCATTTTTAAGGCTATTTTTTACCTTTTGAAGAATCTTGCATTCCCTCCCCTTTGAAATTTGGTGCCTCTAACCCATGATCTAGACCCCTAACCCTCACCTCCTACCTAGATGCATGTCAAGTCATACCCACCGCTAGAGCACCTATGATTGCAATTCAGCCTGTTTTTGAACAATCTTCCAAATTAAATCCTTGATACAAAGAATTTTTTTGCGTGTCTTCATACTAATACAATAGATCTTATGGATTCCTTTGGTGGGTCTATCAATTTAATGGGTCCATCAATACAAGATACTGTTTGTGCAATCACATATGATGCGCTCTTCATCTAGTCCATTTACATCAAATAATGAACACAAACAGCTCAGATTATATCAGGAAAACAAATGTATGACTGTCCCATGGCACTCAAATCATACCTGGCCAGATGAGTATGCACCTCCACTTATGAGGCCGAGTACTCCAGTCCAACAGAACTCAAAATATTCCCACAGAATTCGATTTTAGAAGTCTTTTATTTTTCTCACAATTTTTTGATGCCAATAGTGCTTGAGGAGAAATATTGAAAAATGGTGTTTTTTTGCCATACCACCATTTCTTAGACTATTTTTGACCTCTAAAAATCTTGCACTCTCCAGAAGTTGCTTATGCAAGCCAAACCAGTGCTCATATAAAGATATAATTGGGAGACTTTTATGACCACCTGGAACATAAAAGTACAACTTAACCAAATTGATTGTTTGACCCGCTTGCAGCACCATTCAATACTGCGGCATCTGGACAACTGAGTATTGGTGACTCGAACAATTAAACAGCATAGGATTATAAAGGAATAAATTTTCCAGAACACAATTTTTTTGTTTTTTGAAATTCGCATTAGTTCTCGAATGGCAGCGTAAAGAGTGCGAAAATCTAAGGGTGAAAAAGCACTTTTTGGTCGAGTTTTAAACCTGCTTATGTCTGATACTAACTCCGGTTAAGAGTTTTTTTAAAATGTTTTCTAATAGAAATGTAGAGCGGATCAAGGGCTACATTCTGCATATAAGCAAAGTCTTCTATGCTCTATGGTGAGTCAGATCCTGGTGTTTAAAGTATACACTCTAGTGGATGGTGTAAAAAACGGATTTTAACTAAGATTTCTCTGCCAAATTTTTCCGCTCATGAGTCAGATTACATTGAATGCAGCAGTAATGAACTGCCTCTCAGGGGATACACATTGCAGCAAACTGCATTTAAAAAAACGCAATATTGAGTTATTTATGGGGGTGTAAAGTTCGAAATCAGATGTGAAAAATGGGCAAAAAAACACATTTTTCCCAAATTTGATTGGGAAATCATATCAAATAATTTTTGCAACAGAATTTTCGCACATAGAAACATACTACGACTCAAAAGCTACAAGCTGTACCAAACCGAATTTCTTTACACTCAATGGGGAATACGGTACGGATTTTTGAAGTTTTCTGAATGATGGAAAATATGTCTTTTTTTGGGTTTTGTTTGCTACTTTCTCCTTTCAGAAGTAAGGATAGGTCCAATAGAATAAAAATGAAGTGCCTTATATGATGTGTATGTTGTAGCAAATCGCATTTGTCTAAACCAATATTAAGTCAGTGTAAAGTCAAGAATAGGGTGCTTTAAACAGGTTTCTGTCTTGTTTCTTTCCGCCAGCTCCTCCGGTTATGAGTCAGGGACATGATTCTCAAGTCAGTAAATGAACCTGAAACCAGATTCTATATGCAATTTTAGCGCATATGTTTACACTCAACAGTTCAGTAAACTGGTTTAAACCAATGTTAATTTATCCTTACGACATTATGGAGACTTACTATTTTCATAAAAGTTGGTCGTAATATTGAAGCAATATTGAAATTACGATTCTGACTAAAATCTTTTTTACACTAGGTGTTAACATATCATTTACACTACATTTTAATCTTCGTTTTAGAGCCTTGCGGAAACCTAATTTTTTCCTTATGACTAGAAATTTTTAAGGAATCAAGTGTGAGAAGTCGGTTAGACACATTTTTTCACACAACAGTGGTGTAAACTGTTTTACACCTAATGCTAATTTGTCATCAGACCATTGTTGAGATGTGATGTCTTTATAAATGTTGATTGTAACATCCGCGTAATATCAGATTTACGAATCCGATTAAAATCTTCTGTGCATTCTGTGTATGTAAGTAAACACTGCATATGAACTTTTGACCTAGAGCCTTGCAAAAACATATTATTTTTCTTAAATTCAAAAAACAATAACATAGAATATGTTTAGATAAAAGTATAGACCACACAAGAAGTGTAAAAAACGCGTTTTTGTGCAAAGAGCAAATTTTTGACATGTTTTTGGTGGTTTTTGTGAAAGTTAGGGTGAAAATCCTAGATCCAGTACCTACCTTGTCGTACCTACTACATTAGTGCTTACCAACTTTATTCATGCACGCAATTTGATAAATATCATTTTAAAATTTACTGAAACAAGCACGCAATAACATGCAAAAAATTTTCCACATATGTATATGTATTTAGCTATCTTCAATCATAGTGATTGAGCAAAAATCATTGCGCCCGGTTTGCTACGCAATCTACCCAACTGTAAAGAAATATCCACTTGAACGACACATGCATTTTACTTTGAAATGCGTGTTTCTTAGGTCCATTAGCCAGTGCATTGCTGCGGGCAGTCAACTTTATCGGACTAAATAAGTGTCAGCAAGCCGACTGATCATGAAAGAATAGTTTTGAAAAATGAGCTTGCTAAGCGAGAGTTGTAAACTAAGAGGAGCTTAAAGTTTAAACCTACCATTAAATTATAAAGATGATAATAACAGATTTAAAGCTTTAAGAAAAAGAAAAATGTGGTAAATTGTCAGGGCCGAGCGTCTCAGGATTTTCTACGTACTTAAATGAACATGGTTTAAGCAGTGATTCTTTATTGTTAACAATTGAAATATAAACTTACTAGACGCGTTGGTTCAACTTGCCTAAGCAGGCCATACAAGGACGGGTAAAATACGGGAAATAAGGGAAAACTGACAGCAATCTGATCGACAAAGCTTTCGATGCTAAGACTTGAAGAAAAATGAGCCCTTGTTCATACTTAATCTGATTTTTATAGATTTAAGAATACCATTGCTGGCTTGCCTGAGTGATTGATCGTTAAATCCAGTTTGGTCCAGTTGGGTTTGTTCTTTTTGAAAAGAGAGTTTCATTTACATTATTTTTTGGGTTTGATATTTTTTACATGCAGCTTTTTGTTCTAAACTTTTGCCCTGTCAGAACCCCTTTGTTTTGATTAGGTAAGTACTTTTACGCATGGCTTTTGTTTCCGGCGCTTATATCATTTGCATGGTGCTTCCGTGTGTGCGTGTTAAGGTGGATTAGTATATGGCTATGTGCATAAATTTGCCTATGCTTTATTACACTAGACTATGTTATAAGATGCATAATTTTTATAATTTTATTGTGGATTATCCGGATTAACTCCGGATATCTGTAAGATTAAAAGTGACTTTTACCCTTTTGTTTTGCGTTTCTGATCCTCTAAGTCTACCAAATCCGCGTCTCCGATTTGCTCTCTTCTCAAATATCTTTCTCACAGTTCCGCTCGCATCTTCCTTATTTCCTAACATACATTTACATACGTAGACTCGAATTTTGCATTACAATAATAATAATTAAGATAAAATGCTAATGTAATTATACTTTCTACATTGACATGAACTTACACGTTATTTGTGCGCTGTACATGTTAAATGAATTTATCAAAACATATGTGCGAAAACGTTACATATTTTAGCAAATTATTACGTGTTACGTGACACGTCCCCTCTTAGGCTCAAACGTCCGCGTTTGAGGGAAAGTGCGGTCGGGATCGTAGATTATATGAATGAGTTGGTATCGTATCTATTTTTTCCTCTTCATCACTTGATGATGGGCGATTTTCTTTCTCTCTAGTATCTTCTTTTAATTCCATGGTGTTGGCGGTATGGCACTGTTGATAACGTTTGGTGCAGTTGACATGGATGATTTGGTTTTGGCTATTGCCAGAATCAATGGTTATATTTGGGTATTGAACTTTGACGACTGTGTATGGACCCGTGTAAGTTGGGAGAAATTTCTCGGGGTTCCTCGTTTAATAGTTTCGTTTTCCAGAAGTACTTGGTCTCCAATTTCATATTTTACATCTCTGGCTTTTTCATTCCGTATTTTGTGATAGCTTTCTTGCAAAAGTTCAATTTGTTTTTGTACTTTTGTAAGAGCTTCTGAAAAATGTTTCTTAACTTCTTGTTCGTATGTTTCTGTGTCCATTAGGTAAAATGGGCGATTATAATTTAAGACTGTATTGATTGGTAGTGTGGGATTTCGTCCATATATTAGGAAAAACGGACTGAATCCAGTGGTTTCATTTTCGTGTATGTTGGCTGCAAAAGTTGCATACGCCAGATGTTTGTCCCAGTCTATTTGATTTTTGCCTGGGTAAATTCTTAACCTTGTGATAAGAGTTTGATTGGCTCTCTCTACCTCACCATTGGCCATGGGATGGTAGGCGGTTGTGAAAAGTCATTGTGTTTCAAAGAGTCGTGTGATTTCTTCCATTAGCTGTGATGTAAAGTCTGAACCACGGTCAGACTGCAGAATTCTGGGTGCTCTGTGTCGGCAGACGATTTGAGTTACAAAAATTTTTGCTATGGTTTGGGCAATTATATTGGGTGTTGCGAAGGCTTCAATGTATTTTGTAAAATAGTCAATAAATACTATTATGAATCTGTTTCGGGATTCTGTTAGGTTTAAAGGTCTAACACAATCCACAGCTATTCGATCAAATGGTCCTGTGACTGAAATAGGGTATAAGCTTGCAGCTATTTTGGTGCGCAAGGGCTTATTTCGTTGACATGTATCACACGTAGAGCAATATTCTTTTATGTCTTTGTTCATGTGTTTCCAACAATATTTTTTTGCTATTAATTTTGTCATTTTTCGGCTTCTGAAATGTCCACAAAATTGGTCGTCATGATGAGCATAAATAATCAATTTTTTTAACATTTCAGGTATGACAATTTTCTTTGAATCATCTTCCACTTTATAAAGAATGCCGTGCTCTATTATAAATCCTTGTTCAGGTGAATCCGAAGAAAAATAGATTTTGCAATCTGGATCCTTTTCTTGGAGGGACCCGATATCTGACAAAAAATTAGGACATTTTATTGACGTTTCCATTTGAATGGCGTTAATTGCAAATTTTATAGTACAATTTTTGCTTTATTTTTCTTTATCAAGTTTGTTTTTGTCATTCTCCTGCTTAAGTTCATCCTCGTCAATATTAAAATGGTTAGATTCGGAAGGATTCAGAAGTCGTGACAGAGTATCAGCATTTTGATTTTTCACTCCTTTTCGCGGTATGACGAAAATTTTTGTGCCGGCTAAAGCCAAACCCCAGCGGGCAATCCTGGAGGAAGGGTTAGGTTTTTCTAAAATTGATTTTACAGCTGTGTGGTCTGTTTCTATCGTAACCTCTTGCTGATATAAATATGGGCGGAAATACTTAACAAACTCTACGACTGCCAAGGTTTCTAATTCTGTCACAGAGTAATTTCTCTCTGCGTTTTTGAGGCTGCGGCTTGCAAATGCTATAGGATGTTCAAGTTTATTGTCTTGAATTTGGGAGAGAACAGCTCCTATCCCTGTATAAGACGCATCAGTTTGTAAAATAAAAGGTCGTCTAAAATCAGGGTGGCTAAGAATTAGAGCCTGAATTAATTTTTCCTTTAACTCCTGAAAGGAAGATTCCTGGCCTTCTTTCCAAAAGAAAGAATTCTTTTTTAATAATCGGTTCAGAGGTTCTGCGACTTTAGAGCAATTAGGTATAAATTTTCGATAATAAGAAATTATTCTCAGAAATGATTTAACTTCTTTAAAGTTAGTAGGCTGCGGCATGTTCTGTATGGCTTCGATTTTCTTTGGATCTGGCGAAATTCCTTTTCCAGAAATCATGTAACCCAGAAAAAGTGTTTTTTGATATGAAAATCTACATTTAGAAAGTTTTAGTTTCATGTTTCCCGCATTAAGTCTATTGAGTAAAATTCCTATTCTTTCCAACATTTGCTCATGATTTTGCGCAAAAATGAGGATATAATCAAGGTAAACTAGGCATATATTCCATTGTAGGCCTGATAAGACAATATCCATAAGTCTAGAAAAGGATGTGGGGGCATTGCACAAGCCAAAAGGTAAATAATTAAACTCGTAGAGACCGAATGGGGTATTGAACCCAGTCTTTTCCTTATCTTCTTCCCTAATAGGAATACTATGGTAAGCGTTGGATTGGTCTAATGAAGTAAAATATTTTGTACCATTTAAGGTGTCAAGAATGTCGTCTATTCGTCGGTAAAGGATATACATTCTTATTTGTAATATCGTTTATCCCCCAAAAATCTATGCACATCCTATGTTTTCCATCTTTTTTCGTACTAAGACAACATTAGTGGGCCATGGGAATGTGCTGGGATGCACAATTCCTTTATTTTTGAGTGTTTTTATCTCATCTATTATAATCTGTTTTTTGCTGGGAGAAGTTCGGAATGGATGTTTTCTTATTGGCATACTATCTCCTGTAATTATTTTGTGCTCAATAAGATCGGTCCGGCCAGAGTCTAAATCTTCTATAGCATATAAATTCGGAAATTTGACAAGTAATTTTATGATTTCCTCTCGTTGATTTAGGGTCAAATCTTCAGAAATATCGGCATTGTTTTTGATCCATTCTTCTATGATGTGTTTATCTTCAAATAATTTCTCTGTAGTTTGCTCTTTGGAATTTTTAGCCGAATGTAAATTAACGACACCTATTTTTGTGTGGGGATATAGATGCACTTTGTAAGGATTAGGATTCAGTATTTGCACAGGAATTGTGTTATCTTCTCGCACAGAGCATAATGAATAAGCTAGATGAACAATCTCGTCGCTATTTATTATGTTAGGCGAAAATATGACTTTGTCATTAGGGCGATAGTTGTGTGAGATTTTTCCCGACATTAATTGTATAGATCGGGGGCCTAAAAGTAGATTGTTCTCTAATATTATTGTACTTCGTGTCTCGGGTGGATTGTAGGTTAGTCTGTCGTATGGAATAGGAATCTCCCGAAATTTTATCATAGATTTTTCCAAATTTATGTTAATATTTTTAAATCTTGCGAGAAAGTTGAAGCCCAAAAGCAGTGGAGCTGCAAAGTCTTTTTGCACATGAACCAAGATTGTTTCATGTTCGTCGTATGCTCTTATGTCAATGAAAATCGATCCTAAAATTTTTATTTCAGTACCATTAGCAGCAATTGGCTTTATTGAGGTGTTGTACACTCTGAGATTCGGAAGTTGTTTTGCTATTTCCAGATCTATGAGTGAATAGACAGCGCCTGTATCCACTAAAGCGGATGCTGTAATGCTATTATTAATTAATACTTCAATGTGTACAGTTCGTTTAGTGTCCTCGCCCAAAATAGCTATGCTAACGCGAGATTCTTCCTGTTTCTCTCGGTTTTTTGTCCATTTTATTCTAGGAATTTTACGTTTCTGAGATTTAGTTTTTGATTCGGATTTCAGAATTTTCGAAAATACTTCACTTAAGCTCATATTGGGCTTGGCTTCAGACGTGGTCGGTAGAGCAGGTACAACAATTGCGGAGGAACGTTGTTTACTTATATACAAAAAGAGAAAATAGATAACATTCGCGAAGACTAAAATCATTAACATTAAGTTAACAAGCAATTGGACAGGTCCCTTTAAAAGAGCGCTAAAATTTGTAGAGAAATTTTGTTGCGCTTTATTTACTGTCTTTTCCAATGCATTTTCGGCCCCTGAGAGTGCTTTTTTAATCCCATTCTCGGTTCCTGTGAGCGCATTGTGTAAAATATTAGGTTGAATTGACATTTGCACCATATAATCCAAAAGTCGATTTAAGATTCTTTCCAGATTTTGGTTTTGTAAAGGTAGTTCCGGAATAATCCAAAAGTTGGTTCTCCAGTAGCTAAACAGTCATGAAAAACTGCTGGGGTATTAAATTGAAAGAATGTTTCATTTTTTCCCATTTTAGCTCTATTGGGATATCGCTGACGTGTTTTATTCCCATATCTGTTACCCATTTATTTCCGTGGCGAAAAATACCGATCTTTTTGTGTAAGCAATTCACTGTTTCGGGAAAATGGACTAAATCTTCCCCTCCGGGTAATATGAACCAAACTTCTCCCTTATATTCTACCAGTAGGTACTTATAGCATGTATTGTTGACTCTATATTCAGTGTATATTTTGCTTACATTTACCTTTTTACAACCCCATAAGGTTAAAGCATCCCCCGTAAAGTCAGCAATCAATTCTGTTTGTTGAAAAAATGCTCATGCTTCCATTGTGGGGTCCAAGTATAAAAGTTGCCAAATGATGTCTATGTTTCTTTGAAATTGATGACAGAGTTCTAGCCAAATTCTTCGAAAATTAGCGATTCCTTCTTGAAGTAATCAAATTTCGAGATAATTTAGCTTAAGGTTTATGGGATCTAATTTTTTTCTGATTATTTTTGGCGAGGTTGGCATTCTCAATTTTTTGTGGTCCTGGAAAATTTCGAAATCAGTTATTCCCATCAAAACTCCTTGCTCTTTGCTGTATGCGTTCCTAATTTCGTAACACTTGTTGTATTTTTGTTTTATTACAAATGCCGCTTGAATCTCATCTATTACTACGTGCACTTTACTAATTAACACAGAATATGCCCTGCGAAGTACATACAAACATACCTCTTGAAAAAAATTTGCCCTCCAGAGAAAAGAATTTTCTGAGTTTTTACATTTACCGAAATTTGGTTGGCAAGAACTTAAATCTCCTAAGTCAGATATAAGATTTCTTCCATCCCAACTAGCTATCTCACCTTCTTCTATCATAAAGTTAGTTACTGATGCGCAATTATCTTTGCAGCACCACAAAAAATAAATTTCTAGTGAAAGATTGGTAGATAAAAAGCCATGGGAGTTTTTTTGTTATTTTAAACCTTCAAATTTCTTCTTTTTGTAAGATTCAGAGCAAATATCGTATGATACGGATTCGGTTTTAGTTTTATCCGAAACTATTCCCCGTGACCCGAAAAAACCTACATTGGTACAGACGGTTCTGGTTATTTTCATTCATTTTATAGCAGAGGTACTTTTTGGTTTCAAACGGGGAACATAAATAGTAACGTTTCGTTTCAATGGTTTGGATAAACCTTCTCCAGGGAGGGTGCAATGAACTGATTGGGGTAAGTTTATAGGGTGACCACTGAGACTCGTTCTACAAATCTGAAAAGTTTGGGGGCTCGCAAGGCACTTCACATGAATAAACGCAAATACTAAGGATATATATATATATATATATATATATATATATATATATATATATATATATATATATATATATATATATATATATATATATATATATATATATATATATATATATATATATATATATATATATATATATTATATCAAACGTGCTTTTAGCGGCGAGGTGCAGGTGTCTTTTTCTTAACCATGGTGGCGAACAGCGTCAATCATTCGTTGTTGTCCTTTCCTCCTTTGTCTGCCTGCGCTTCTGTTGCCTCGTCGTCTTCACTTCCGAAGATATCGGAGATATCAATCTCGCCTTCGATTTCGGCGACGTCAGAGACGTCTGAGATGCGAAATGCCAACTGTAAGCTTCTTTTAGATGCAAATCTGTGGTAGTGGGGCATTTAGGAATTAATATTTCTCTTTTGCCATGGTTTTTGCTTTTTCTCTCGACTTTATACAGACTAACTTGATTTTTGGTGTTTTCACTTATTTTATGAATGCATTTAGCCCTTACAACATAAATTCCCAAATAAATATCTGTTTTGCAACGATTCAAACTGTGAACTCTCAAAAACATGTGTTGTCGACTTTTATCATTGTCCTTAGTTTGCAAAATATCGACAATGGAGAAAATATTGATTTTGCAATGATTTACAGCATAGTTTCTCACAAAATTTTTGATTTTTTGCCAATAAATCGTAGTAAAATAGAACGAATTTTGCAGTAGATATACACATTTATAAACAAAATAGTGAGGGAAAGACACATAATGTGTAAACCAGAAAATGTTTGACCAAACAATGAAATTTGGATTAGTAAAAATGGCCAAAAAGATAGTTTTAGGGTTAGAAACCATAAAATGATCTTTCCTTGTTTGTATTTGAGGGCTTTTGTTGGTCTCGATCTTTCTATTTTCGGGACACAAAAAGGTAAAATATGCACGATAATATTCGGATAAATGAAACATGCACAAAGTCGCAGTGACTAGCATGCACACTAAATATTGATTCATACAAAAATAAGTGAACACAGTTATGACAGTTAGAAACGGAATAATCGACCAAAGGTTATTAAGTTTTCTTGAAGAAAGTGTAAAATTGATATTTAGAATTTTTTGGAAAGGATTTTGCATAAATAATTTGAAAAATTCTTACCCGAAAACAACTCCCAACGTGGGTAAGTAGTAGACGATTTTTATTGGTCCTTCAACGGGGGCGACGAAGGTGAACTTTTCGGCTCACTTGAGGGAGACATGGCGACTTTTCCGCAAAAATTGTGAATGGCGCAAGTGCCGCAGGTACACTTCTTTTCGCGACGATTGTCAGGGGATCTTGCTGCTTGAAATGCAGCAATTTGCGCGACAATTGTGGCTACGACGTGCACAATGATTCTGACGATGGTTTGGGCGATAGTAGGCTAAAACAAAGTCATTGTCAAAACTATGGCCAGGAAAATAATTGCCGGGATAGCCCGCAGGTTCGTTGATTTCAGGACTATCTTTATCATCTCCTGGCCACGGGAAAGGTGACATTTGTGGCACTATGCCGCGACGACACTGCCGCTCGAGTACAGCATCGACGTACTCATTCAGAGCGTCGTCTCCCTCAATGAAATGCTCGTGGTCATCAGGCTCAGCGGTTCCAAAAAGATAATTGATGTAATATAATGCGCTGTCGTCAATAAATCCGGGACCCGCAAATATTTGGTTGCCTGTGGAAGCAGCAGAGCTTATTGTATTTACCCTAGCATTTCCTCTCATTCTGGGCAGGAGTTACTCATCCTCAACGTCTAAAAGACATAAATTCTGTGAGTTTTTGACTGTTTCACTATCAGGCAAAATAATACCATTTGTTTCAGGTAAATTAGCATTATTTGTAGATCTTCCAGAATTTTGAGAGAAATGAACGTTTCTCCTTTCATTTTAAGGGTTTCTAGTGGTGGAAAAAATTATTTTGGAAGCCCAAATTTCCGTTCCCACCTCGTTGATTCATAAACATATTAGAACTTATATCTCGCTGATTAATTCTATCATTTTGAGGCACATTGCGTCTATAATTATTCATATTTTGAAAATTATTCGAATTATAATTTTGATTCTCTCCGCATGAATTATTACGAAAATTATTACCCAAACGATGCAACGGGCAGTTGCGTGAGTAGTGGCGCCCAACTGGCATTGCAATGGTTGCAACAAACGTTATTGTCAATGGGGCGAAAATAGCAACTTTCGGTCGGGTGGTTGACTCAGCCGCAGATATTACATCCGTTTTCAGATTCGCGCCAAGTGCGCAATATTTCTTCGACTTTCCGCTTGAACTGATCTTGGTCCATCTTATCTGTTGGTAAAATCGATAAATTATATGATGTTGGTTCAGACTGATGAGGGTAGTCCTGGACTCCTTCACAAAAAATTTGCTGTTCAGTGTAAACTGCTCTTTTTACTGCATCTCTTAATGTTTCAGTCTCTTGGTATTTTAACCCCTCATAAGTTTTAGGCAATAAACCACGAATGAAAATTGGTTTTATGATGGATTCCTGATTTTTTGTCAGAAAGTTGGGGATAGGCTAATTTAGCTAGCCTTTTTAATCTTTCCGCAAATTCCAGGACGGCTTCATTTTTCTTTTGTCTTGCGTCATAAATTAGTCCCTGGTAGATGTCAGAGTCCCGCCCCTCTGGGAACGCCTGCTTTAATTCTTCTATGACATCATCAAAAACTGGTTCTTGAACATTTTTTAAAATATTAATAAGCGTAGGTAGAGCAGTTCCGCTAACATTTGATTCCAAAAAGGCTATTTTATACTCATTGGCAGCATTCGAAACTCCTTGTAAAAGCATATATTTTTGGAATTTTTCGTACCATTCCGAAAAGATTCTCCAAAAGCTCCGGAAAAGGATTTTGGGGGTCTTGTACTCATTAATGTGCCTAAACAAAGAAGAGGGTCTGTTGCAGGTTCAGGGGCACGAAAACTTCCTAGCTGAATAAATTCCCTGAGATCTTGCATCCCTCGGGTTACCCGACCTCCATAATCATCGAAAGCTCTCCTAAAAGCGGCTTCTAACTGCTGTGGGTCATTCGCCATTTTTCTAGTAATAGGTCTTTCCGATCTTTGGATCAAAAATTCTCTTACTAAAGAATTGTCAGTTTTTGAAAACGCTGGCTCTTTTTCTCGCACCACTTTCGAAATGTCAGATGACGAACTTGATTTTCGAAGCTTTGTTTGATTAAACTTAGGGGTACTATAGCTCCTTGGGGGTTCTAAAGTACTCTCAAAAAGCGAATCGAGAAAAGTGTGATGGGCTTCAAGAATTTCTTCTGAAGTCCCGCGTTGAATTGTGTTCAAAAGACTTTGATGCACCTGAAGAGTATCTTGAAAATTTAGATTAAAAATTTCAGAGCTTTCACTCACTTCTTGCTTATTAATCAACTCTTCAGAACTTTCAGAACTTAAATCCGTGTTTTTTTTATTTCAGGTATTTTCACTAGGCTTGATTTATTTGCACGGTTCTGCAATGAAGTATAATTTTAAGTGATAGAATGTAGGTTATCCGATTTTATCCTGGACTTTTTTTAAAACAAATTTAAAAAAGTCCGCTAAAGACGCTGGCCAGTCGACTGAAGCACGGAAAAAACGGAAATGCGGCCGCAAAAACTGACCAAAAATCACGAAAAGAGTCAGGTGGGATGTATTTATTCTCAGTTCTCTCCGAGCTTTATTTTCACTCCCGACGTGGTTTATCCTCAGCTTTTCCGGATATAAATGAATTGTTAAACTCTTAATCTAATAATAATAATAATAATAATAAAGATATGGAATTAAATTTATTTGGCTTTTCTGAGTTTTATTTTCACGCCTAAAAACAAATATCCGTGTTTTATCCTTAGTTTCTCTAAGTTTTATTTTCACGGGAGTGTTCAAGAGTAGCTTCACTCTGCCCCTTTTCAGAGAATATATCGCAACTCGAAAAACACCCAAAAAATAACAACAGACTGCTTAGCTATTTCTTTCCTGAACTTTCACTGGGACTACCAGACATACTTCAGCCCTTAAGAAATTCCTCTTTGGACAAGAAAAATAATAGCTAAAATAATTTTATATTGCTTCACTAACCTACCAGGATAATATTCCAACCTCTAAGAGAATCTCAGGAAAAAGTACTTTTGAAGGAAGAAAACAATTTGCTAGATTTACAAAAATACGAGTAATTTCTAATAAACAATTATAAGCAGAACGGCGTTAGGGAAGATAAATATGGTAAACTTCCAGGGGAGGAGATATAAAACCATATTTTTCAAAAAATGAGTTAAAGCAAACATTGAAAAACAACAGATTCAAAATTGCTCAAAATTTTAATAAAATTCAAAAGGCGTATCCCACTTCTGTCACCATATTGTCAGGGCCGAGCGTCTAAGGATTTTCTACGTACTTAAATGAACACAGTCTAAGCAGTGATTCTTTATTGTTAACGATTGAAATATAAACTTACTAGACGTGTGGGTTCAACCTGCCTAAGCAGGCCAGACAAGGACGGGTAAAATACTGGAAATAGAAAACTGACAGCAATCTGATTGACGAAGTCGACGCTAAGACTTGAAGAAAATGAGCCCTTTTTCATACTTAATCTGATTTTTATAGATTTGGGAATACTGTTGCTGGCTTGCCTGAGTGATTGATTGCTAAATCCAGTTTGGTCCAGTTGGGTTTGTTCTTTTGAAAAGAGAGTTTCATTTACATTATTTTTTGGGTTTGATATTTTTTACATGCAGCTTTTTGTTCTAAACTTTTGCCCCTGTCAACTCCCTTTGTTTTGATTAGGTAAGTACTTTTACGCATGGCTTTTGTTTCCCCCCCCCCCCCCTGGCGCTTATATCATTTGCATGGTGCTTCCGTGTATAGTGTGTTAAGGTGGATTAGTATATGTGCATAAATTTGCCTATGCTTTATTACACTAGACTATGTTATAAGATGCATAATTTTTATAATTTTATTGTGGATTATCCGGATTAACCTGATATCTGTAAGATTAAAACTGACTTTACCCTTTTGTTTACGTTTCTGATCCTCTAAGTCTACCAACCATGCCTCCGATTTGCTCTCTTTCTCAAATATCTTTTCACAGTTCCGCTGCATCTTCCTTATTTCCTAACATACATTTACATATGTAGACCTGAAATTTGCATTACAATAATAATAATTAGATAAAACGCTAACGTAATTATACTTACTACATTGACATGAACTTACACATTATTTGTGCGCTATACACGTTAAATGAATTTATCAAAACATATGTGCAAAAACGTTACATATTTTAGCAAATTATTACGTCACATGACAAAATTAAAAACAAATTTGAAGGATATGATGAAACATTATTGTTGAGCATATAGACAATCACGTGCTATGTATAATGACTCCTTGATTAAAAGATCAAAAGAGTTGGATGCTCGACTGATAACCTTGAAACAATCTGATGTAATTGGATGATTGCTATTTGAGATATGTTTCTGAATAGCAGATAAACTATCACCTTGAATTGGCTTTCCTGTAGCAAATGAGATGCCAGTATGCTCTGCCATTCTACTCCCAAAATGTTGGCGAGTTTCACTGATGTAACTAGCCACACAGCTAGAACATGTATACTTATATACTAAATTTGAGAGTAGCTTAGCAGGTACAGCAATCCTTTCTTTAAAAGACCGGCTGATACACATGACAGGTTTGTCAACAAACCCTACTCTAATCTGAGGGTAAAATGCAGATATAACCCTCAGAATTCTGCTGCGTACATTGTAGCCATGCACACCAGTGTAAGGCAAAACAAGAGAATAGCATAGTTTATCACACCCGAATTTTATGTCATCACTTTTACTTTAAACGTTTGTCATAAAGTCTGATATGACCTTATCAATCAAGCTAAGCGGATACTCATTTAGCAATAGAGTCTGCTTCAGCTTGTCAATATCAGAGACAAAAGTCTGATATGAGTTACAAATCATGTGAATACAACTCACAAGTGTCTTTATTAAACCAACTTTATAGGCAAAAGAAATGAAGCTAGACAATTTGGCATAAAGGCCAGAAAATGTGGGTTTCTGATATCATGATGTGACAATATCATTGGACTTCGTTTCAACAAGCACATCAAGGAAATTTAATTTCTTGTCACATTCTGTTTCAAATGTGAAATTCATATTAAGATGTTGCTGATTCATGTAATCACAGAACTTTCTAGGCTGATTAATTTTTGTAAAGTAAATTAATTTTTGTAAAGTAACACTCTTTAACTGCAATTTCTAGAAGCAGTTTGAATTGATGACAATTCATGTTATTTACTAACATGACATTCTGATCATCAAATAGTTTCCTAATACATATGTCAATGGTCTCATTGAGTGGAATATTAGTGAACAAGCTTGGAACATCAAGATTATAGGTGATAGTTTATCTGCTATTCACAAACATATCTCAAATAGCAATCATCCAATTACATCAGATTGCTTCACGGTTATCAGTCGAGCATCCAACTCTTTTGATCTTTTAATCAAGGAGTCATTATACATAGCACATCAGCAGATTGTCCATTCTGTTTATGAACCTTCAGTATATGGGCTGATATGCGTTTCTCAACTGAGCGTATAAACTGACAAGGATCACAGTCAATGACTTTGAACTTTGAGATATCATTCAAGACATCATTCAACTTCCTAATGTAGTCATCTTTGTTCAAAATTACTACTTGATTACCCTTATCTGCCTTAAGAACAATGATATTCTTTAATTTTGACAGATTGCTGAGGATTTCATAGTCATGCTCTGATAGATTATCACAATGCTTCTTATCATACTTAAAATATGAACTAAGAGCAATGTCTCGCAATTGATTCTTGATGATTTGCATTTTTACATTGTCACACTAAAAGGCAGTTTGTTTCTTGATGAAACCCAACAGCTTCTCAAAAGGTAGCAGATAATCACCATACTCGATCTTCCTAGGTGTAATAGAGTACTTCATACCATAAGACAACACGAGCTTCTCATAAGCTGTCAAAACTCGACTACTTAAATTAACTACAACCTTTTCTGGATCGATACAATTGACATTTTTATGCATAAGCAAGTTTTTTACCTTCTTGCTATGCAATTGTCTAACATGGTTGAGAGATTTAGACACATTGCATCTAATGTATGTTAATGCTACCTGAGAATCCAGCCAGGATACTTGTGAATTAAACAAGGTAATCTGCGCCTTCAAATCTCTTAGGACCCTTTCAACCTCTTTGATTTTAACTTTGAATTCCTCATTTAGCAGAAGTCTCTGGCATGTTATGTAACATTTAGAACGCTTAAGCATACTATTAGAAACCTTGGATGCCACAAATTTAGGAAGCAAATCATTATCAATGCATTCTCTAAGAAAGGCAACATCCAGCTGAAGCTTATCATAGCAAAGTTGAAGCTTTTCAACTTTTCTAAAAAGTAACACAACACAACTCCATGATCATACTTATTATTCAAATATGTAATTATATTTAGCTTTAAACGAATCTTGAAAAGAAAAGCAATAATGAAGAAAAACTTTTCAAGTCTAAAACTCACCAGGTCCTCCAACCCGCCCTTACCTCCACCCATCCTAGATGTCGTAGCAGTAGTGGAAGTAATCTGACTAGCTGAAGTTGTTTGATTGACAGGCGATTTTCTCCCAATATGCCTCAATTGACTAAAAATATTTGGAAAATTTACTTCAGTAGCAGAGGGGGAAGCAATCTGACCAACCAATAATGCTGGAGTAGGGTGTGGTTCACTCCCATTGTCCTTCCATTGTTTATCGACTCTAACAAATGTAGCTGACGTTTTGACCAAGACTTTGGCCATCTTCAGAGCAAATTGTAGAACCGACTGATCATGAAAGAATAGTTTTGAAAAATGAGCTTGCTAAGCGAGTTGTAAACTAAGAGGAGCTTAAAGTTTAAACATACCATTAAATTATAAAGATAATAATAAAAGATTTAAAGCATTGAGAAAAAGAAAAACGTAGTAAATTAAAACAAATTTAAAGGATGTGATGAAACATTATTGTTGGGAATAGGACAATCATGTGCTATGTATAATGACTCCTTGATTAACAGATCAAAAGAGTTGGATGCTCGACTGATAACCTTGAAGCAATCTGATGTAATTGGATGATTGCTATTTGAGATATGTTTGTGAATAGCAGATAAGCTATCACCCTGAATTGGCTTTCCTGTAGCAAATGAGATGCCAGTATGCTCTGTAATTCTACTCCCAAAATGTCGGCGAGTTTCACCGATGTAACTAGCCATACAGCTAGAACACGTATACTTATATACTAAATTTGAGAGTAGATTAGCAGGTACAGCATCCTTGTTCTTGGAAAACCGGCTGATACACATGACAGGTTTGTAAAATTTTTGACATGTTTCTGGTGGTTTTTTGCGAAAGTTAGGGTGAAAATCCTAGATCCAGTGCCTACCTTGTTGTATCTACTACATTAGTGCTTACCAACATTATTCATACACGCAATTTGATAAATATCATTTTAAAATTTACTGAAACAAGCACGCAATAACATGCAAAAAAATTTTCTACATATGTATATGTATTTAGCTATCTTCAATCATAGCGATTGAGCAAAAATCATTGCGCCCCATTTGCTACGCAATCTACCCAACTGTAAAGAAATGTCCGCTTGAACGACACATGCATTTTACTTTAAAATGCGTGTTTCTTAGGTCCATTAGCCAGTGCGTTGCTGCGGGCAGTCAACTTTATCGGACTAAATAAGAGACAGCGAACCGACTGATCATGAAAGAATAGTTTTGAAAAATGAGCTTGCTAAGTGAGAGTTGTAAACTATGAGGAGCTTAAAGTTTAAACCTACCATTAAATTATAAAGATAATAATAAAAGATTTAAAGCTTTAAGAAAAAGAAAATGTGGTAAATTAAAACAAATTTAAAGGATATGATGAAACATTATTGTTGAGAATAGGACAATCACATGCTATGTATAATGACCCCTTGATTAAAAGATCAAAAGAGTTGGATGCTCGACTGATAACCTTGAAGCAATCTGATGTAATTGGATGATTGCTATTTGAGATATGTTTGTGAATAGCAGATAATTTATCACCTTGAATTGGCTTTCCTGTAGCAACTGAGATGCCAGTATGCTCTGCCATTCTACTCCCGAAATGTTGGCGAGTTTCACCGATGTAACTAGCCATACAGCTAGAACATGTATACTTATATACTAAATTTGAGAGTAGCTTAGCAGGTACAGCATCCTTGTTCTTGAAAAACCGGCTGATAACCATGACAGGTTTGTAAAATTTTTGACATGTTTTTGGTGGTTTTTGTGAAAGATAGGGTGATAATCCTAGATCCAGTACCTGATAAGGCTGAGTTGCTGAACTCAGTGCCTGTGAATTAGGTCCCTGGCTCTCCATTCTCGCTCCTCCTTCTCTATTGTCTGCATTATACAGATTGATCTTGTATTATGCCAATAGTTACAATAACTTTGATTATCATGATTATTAAATATTCATCCTGACTAATCATTATTTCTAAATCTTGTGTTTCTTTGATGATCGTCTATATTACAATTAACACTATTTAGAGCACAATTATTATCAAAATTACAGTAATTATTCTGGGCATTATTGTTATAAGTGTTATTATTGCCATTAAAATTATAAAAATTACCAATATACTGCAAGGGAAGGAAACATTTGGGTGAACAACAATTAACGACATTCAGCCATAGAATAGTTCTTTGCACTGGCAAAGCCCACAATGACACTGATTGCATTCCAGCAGCACTCTAATTTTGTTAATTTTGCAATCCATACTAAGCTCTGATGGTAAAATTCTTAAATTATAGTCAGATCTAAACTCATACTGGGTGAGGTAGTCTTGAATCTCTTCTCAAAATACTTAACATTGTGACTCTTGATATTTAAGGCCCTCACAGATTTTTAGGCAAAAGACCACAGATGAAAATTGGTATTTTTATACTATCCCGACTATGTTCGAAAGGTTGAGGATAAGCTGATTTTGCAAGCTTTTTTAACCATTCAGAAAATTCCAGGATGAGCTCAGTTTTACATTGATTGGCATTGTAATGCCATTTTAATTACTTAATCAATCTATATCTTATAACTCAACTCTATTCTTTTTGCTATCATCTCTAATGTTTACATTTAACACACGCATTTTCGGATCTCATCACTTATTCCAAACTCAGCCATTAACATAGAAACTCGACGCCATTTGACCACCCCAACCTATTCCCTATTTCCATAAGCACCTATAAAAATATTCAAAATCATATTTTTGGTTCAAAACATCAATCAAATTTTCCATGTTTGTCCTCTGAAAAACTCAACCTCAATAGAAAGTATGTGAACCTAAATTCCGCAAAAACGCTGCTCTCTCACAGATAAGCAAAAATACATCTAGGTCTCTGACAGCTGGCCCGCCAACTTGCCGCCATGTCCACTTTTGATCATGAGAACTTTTAGGCCCTACAGTATGCTCTAAACCACATCTCCACGCTCAAGCTAATTGAAATGCACAAAACATGTTTTAATGCTTCTTCTCGGCCCAACCTTCAAACTGCACACTTAACTCCCACAGTATACTCTGAACCATATTTCTATACTGGAGCTATCTAAAACACATAAAATCTGTTAACGTTATTATTTAGCGCTAGCCCAACATCCAGAATGATTAAAGATGCTTAGCACACATTTCGGTACTTTTCAATGGCCCAACCTCCAAAACTCACCGCTATAAAAATACGGTGTGCAAGCATTTTATTTGTTCATTTTTCAATAGCGGAAGATTTTGGGCTTTCTGGATCTCTGAGTGCATTGTAGGCACGTCCGCATTTCACTCACCCCTCAACTCACTATTCAACTCATTGTGCAACCGCAACTCCCCATTTTATTCAATCACTTTTATTTTAATTCTTGACTACTCAACCTTCTCCCCCTTTTTATTTGTCAACTCATGTAGTTGTTCTTTTGCGTTATTAAATTGCTAGAATTTACTTGCATTCAAATTTAGTTATGCAACACAGCTGAGAAGACATGGGAGCTCAGGTGCCTTTTCCATTGAGTACGCATCCATAGTTTTTACAGCATTGTATACCATGTCTTAATATATGTAGCTCACTACCCTCTAAAACTCAGTTTTTAGTGCTTCTGCTACATCATCGAAGCTAGGATAACAAAGTGTTTCTAAAATATTGTTTAAAGTCACAAAAGCAGCCCAATTGTTTTAGTCCCAAAGAAAACTGGTGGCTTTCGATTTTGTGTTGATTATAGGAAATTAAACTCCGTGACTAAAAAGGACTCCTACCCCTCCCTAAATCGATGACATTCTTGAAACACTCGATAAATGTCCATACTTAACTACTCTTGATCAAGCTTGGCGATATTGGCAGATCCCTCTTGACCTGCAATCTCAAGAAAAAACCGCATTTATCACATATAACAGTCTCTATGAATTGGAAGTTCTACCTTTTGGCCTTTGCAATGCACCCGCCACATTTCAGCACTTAATGGACCTCTTACTCTCTGGCCTACAATGGGAAATTTGTCTCGTATACCTCAATGATATTCTAATTTTTAGTCATACGCTCGAAGAACATTTTAAGAGAATTGAAATCATCATATCAAAACTCAAATCCGCTGATTTAAAATTACGCCTGGAAAAATGCAAATTTGCTCAACGCTCTGTTTTGTATTTAGGGTATGTTATTTCAGAGTCAGGAATCTCACCTGACCCCCAAAAAGTCTCATCCATCACAGATTTCAATGCTCCTACAAATCCAGAAAAAATCAGAAGCTTTCTTGGAATTGCCGGATATTATTGCCATTTTGTTCACAACTTTTCATTAATCACTTCTTGTCTTTACAATCTCCTCAAAAAATATAAGAAATTCGTTTGGTACAATTTATGTCAAAAAGCATTTGAAAATCTCAAAAACGCCCTCACTTCTGCACCAGTTTTGCTTTTCCCCAATTTCTCAAAACCTTTTATTACCCAAACTGATACATCAGGCCAAGGTATCGGAGCCATACCTGCCCAAGAACACCATGGAAAAGACCACCCCATTGCCTATGCGAGTCCAACTCATAATGCAGCTGAACGCATGCAACTACCCCGTTTTTGGAGCAGGAGGCCCTTGCTGTAGTGTGGTGAATTAAATATTTCCGTTCCTTTATTTGTTAACAGAAAATTATAATTGTCACTGATCACGCTACACTTCAATATATACTCAAGAAACCAAACCCATCACCTTGCATTGCTCGCTGGGGTTTGACTCTCCAAGAATATGATTTTGAAATTCGTCACAGACCCAGGAAAAAACATAGAAATGCAGATGCAATTTCATGTTTGCCATGCTATCTCTCCACTGCTACGCTAAATAACACCAATCTTTCAGATAATTTTCAAAATAATCAGCAAACTGATTATTTTTGCATATCTCTAATCGGTTTCCTTCTCCACGGTGAATTACCTGATGATGATAAATCAGTGCGCCGCATAGCCATGATTAGCCATAAATTCGATTATATAGACAATACTCTCTGCTTTATCAGTCACCAAAATCATTCGCCTCCCAAACACCTACCTGTATCCCTTCAAAAAATTTATCTGCAAATTTCACGATAGCATTTATGCTGGCCACTTAGGCTTCAAGAAAACGTACTCCAAGCTAAAAGAACGTTTTTTCTAGCCCCGTATGTATTTTGACATAAAAACTCATTGTGAAAAATGTGTCGACTGTTTAACTCAAAAATCACCCCCACATCCAACCTGAGCAACTCTCAATCCGATCCCAGTTCATGAACCATTTGATAGAGTAGCAACTGATATTCTGGGACTCCTCCCAATGACTGAAAATGGCAATTGCTACATAATCGTTCTTACCGAATATCTCACAAAAGACACAGCCGCATGTGCCATACCAAACACTCTTGCAAAAACTGTTGCAAAATGTTTTCTCAATGAAATAATTCTAAGACATGGAGCACGCTTGCAACTACTCTATGACCAAGATTAAAATTATATGTTCAAACTTTTTATTGAGATTAGTGTTCTCTGTGACACTAAAAAGATTAAGACTACACCCTATCACCCTCAAACAGATGGCTTGGTTGACCGTTTTATTAAGACCCTCGCTAGCATGCTTTCCATGTATATTAGTCCAACTCACACTGACTGGGATAAATTTCTTCCATCCACAATTTTTGCTTATAATACATTGAAACAAGCATCCACATCAATTCTCACCATTTTATTTACTTTATGGTTTTCAACTACGTTTTCCAATCAAAACCACAATTCAAAATAAAGTCACAACATATATTTATTGTGTCAATCTCTCAGACTACAGCACGGAGGTCTCTCGTCTCCTCAATGCTGCCTGGGAAGCTGCACGCGCCCACATTTTGGACTCCCAAAATAATCAAAAAATTCACTACGATAAAAAGGTTAACGACATTTGATATGAAATCAGAAATCTCGTTTTTAAATTTTCACCAGCCATTAAAATTAGGCAAACCTCCAAAATTTTGCATCCATGGATTGGACCTTATGAGATTATGCAAATTTTGTATCCAAACGTTTTTATCAGACCAATCTCTGATCAAAGTTCAAAATCGGAATGAGTTCATATCAATTGTCTCAAAAAATTAAACATATGATGTCTCAAGAAACCTCTAATGCTAGGGTAGCTAAAGTACCATCCATTGCCCCAAAAACCCCACCTACCCACACTTACAGTCTCCACCCTTGTTTATAACCTAATATTAAGTCGTAATTTAATCTCATTTATTATCCTGAAAAAAATACAATCTTAAAAAAACTATAACTCTAATCTCAATTATAAAAATAATCTAAACGTTTTTAAGACTAAATTCCAAATCATTGATAATTAAATTCCCACACCCGCTCTCTTCAAGTTCTACTCATTATATAACACCTCAACTTTTTAGAATATGTCACATTAAGAAATGTCGCAGAGTGTACGGTCTGAACCCACGTCACCAACCACTAACAGAGGCCCCATCAAGACGCCCGAGTATGGCAAAGAAACCACCAAGAACTGGAAACATCAAACACCCTTGCCTACCACAAAAGCCCCCAGCAACAAAACCAATTGAGATTTAACGCTTACCAATGTCCAATTGCCCTCCAAAGCCCAAACCCAGCTCAACGACTAATGGCTCTGCCATTTCCATCACCACCCGTTTGATATTTCTACCTATATTTGTCCATCGGATATCAGCTGTGCCACAGTGATGTAGAATATTTGCTGACACAATCGGCGCCTACTCATATGTCTTCAGAATCGCCACTGGTCAACATACGACTAACCCCAACAATGTGCAAGGCTTTAGTCACGTCGACACCCATTATTTTGAAGCCTTGTATAATTGTTTGAGCAATTTTTTGCCACTCGTATGGTCCAACGCGTCCCATCAGGAGCCACAAAAGCTCATATGCCTCAGCCGTTCGCATACAAAAACGTAGGACGCCCCGGCAACAAATAATTAAAATGATTCATTTTCACGGACCTTGAAATGTAAGGATGAGTAGCCATATCCCAAACTCTAAAAAAAGAAAAACAGGGGAAGAAATGTAATGCCGTTTTATTTACTTAATCAATCTATATCTTAAAACTCAACTCTATTCTTTTTGCTATCATCTCCTACGTTTACATTGAACATGCACATTTTTGGATCTCATCACTTATTCCAAACTCAGCTGTTAACATAAAAACTTGACGCCATTTTACCACCCCAGCCTATTCCTTATTTCCATAAGCACCAATAAAAATATTCAAAATCGTATTTTTGGTTTGAAACATCAATCAAATTTTCCATGTTTGTCGTCCGAAAACACTCAACCTCAATAGAAAGTATGTAAACCTAAATTCCGCAAAAGCACTGCTCTCTCACAGATAAGCAAAAATACATTTAGGTAAAATCATATCTCTGACAGCTGGCCCGCCAACTCGCCGCCACGTCCACTTTTGGTCATGAGAACTTTTAGGCCCTACAGTATGCTCTAAACCACATCTGCACGCTCAAGCTAATTGAAATGCACAAAACATGTTTTAATGCTTCTTGTCGGCCCAACCTTCAAACCGCTCGCTTAACTCCCACAGTATACTCTGAACCATATTTCTATACCGGAGCTATCTAAAACACATAAAATCTGTTAACGTTATTATTTATCGCTGGCCAGAATAATTAAAGATGCTTAACACACATTTTAGTACTTTTTGTTGGCCTAACCTCCAGAACTCACCGCTATAAAAATAAGGTGCACAAGCATTTTGTTGGTTAATTTTTCAATAGCTGAAGATTTCGGGCTTTGTGGATCTCCGAGTGCGTTGTAGGCACGTCCACATTTCACTCACCCCTCAACTCACTATTCAACTCATTGTGCAACCACAACTCCCCATTTTATTCGATCACTTTTATTTTAATTCCTGACTACTCAACCTTCTCCCCCTTTTTATTTGTCAACTCATGTAGTTGTTCTTTTGCGTTATTAAATTGCTAGAATTTACTTGCATTCAAATTTAGTTATGCAACACAGCTGAGAAGACATGGGAGCTCAGGTGCCTTTTCCATTGAGTACGCATCCATGTTTTTACAGCATTGTATACCATGTCTTAATATATGTAGCTCACTACCCTCTAAAAACTCAGTTTTTAGTGCTTCTGCTACATCATCAAAGCTAGGATAGTGTTTCTAAAATATTGTTTAAAGTCACAAAAGCTGTTGCAATGCAATTTTATATGCATCATCAGCATTTAAAACGCCCTGGAAGACCATATATTTTTGAAAGTTCCTAATCCATTCGTGAATTGATTCGCCAAAAGGTCCTAAAAATGGTTTTTTCGAGTCATTGAAGCACCTAGGCATTAAAAAGGATCTTTTACTAGGCGCGTTACATAAGGTCCCGCATGCTGATGGACCAGCTCCTTCAAGTTTGTCACTTTTTGCATCAGAGGAGCACCAAATTTGTCAAAAGCATTTTTAAAAGCTTCCTCCATTTGTTTGAGATCAAATGCCACTTTTCTCACTGATGCTTATTTTATAAATTTGAATAAGGTGCAAAACTTGTGGAAAATTTACTTTTCTGCTCCCCTTTTAGTTCACTTTCTTCCCTTAATTCAGTTTGCTCCAATGTACTTGGAGTAAGAGTCACATCACAATATTTTCAAAACGACTTGGCTGTACATCTACTTTAGGGGTACTGTGTTCTCTAGAATAGCAAACAAAGTATGTAAAGTATCAAAAAATGTTTGATGAGCTTTCAGATTATTTTCAGAAGCTTTTGTGTCTTCTTGATCTTTTGCTTTTCTGAAAGACTTTTTTGTTCTCAAAATCAGAATTTGAATCCATTTTTCTTTTTAACGGTTTTTGACCTTATGAATCTTCCTTGACCATTATTCTACCTAAAAACACAATATGATTACTCTATTAGGGTCAGAGTTGAAATTTGTTGCAATTAGCATAATTTGTATGACTATAGGTACGCTTTCTTTTTAAACTTCATTTATTTACCATTCTCCAAATTAATTATACACCGTTTTATTATTAATTTTTTCGATTTATTCATTCACAAATGTCCACTTTATACAAAACTTTTATTCAAAAGTCTGCTGAAGATGCTGATCGGTTGACTACAGCACAGATAAAGATGGAAAGGGCTGGCCAAAAACTGCCTAAAAATTAGAAAAAAGAGTCAGGAGGGCGTGTTTTACCCTAGGTCACTCTTCTAGTTTTATTTTCATGCTCAACATGTTTTTTCTTATGCATCTCTGGATTTCTCAGCTTTTCTGAGTTTTTGATCTCTTTCACAAGTGCCTTTCCCATATTTTTACGGATAGCTTCTTCCTGTTATGATCCATTACATATAAGAAAAGCATCGTATGAAATAACATTAATTAGGGCCGGTATTTTATTCATACAGTCTATACAGAATAACACTACAACATTAAAAGACATTAAAAGAACAAAGCAATTTTTTAGACAATTGTGACTAGTGTTTTTAAGAAAAATAGAATTTATTAAAAGACTCACAAAATTATTATTTTTACATTATATCATAAATTTAGATGCCATTTACATAAGAACAATCATAGGGTACTGCATAACTTGACAATCTCTCACCTTCTACAAGGGACAGCTGGAGCAATCACTTCCCTAGAAAAACGTGAATTAGAAGCTGTAGAACAGTTTGTTGAATGAGGATTTTCTCTGTGACTCATAATTTGGTAACCTTATTTCAGCCCCAATCCAATTCATTGTTAATACAGTTATTGCGCTTGTTATAGCATGCATGCTCTATGTGATAATCATGCATAAAGGAATGAATGTGTTTAGCTGCATCTAATTTTTATGCACTAGTTGAAATAAAAATATTGCCAAAAAACTAAGGCGCTCATTAACTCCAGCCTTGCTTCGATATAATTTAGAAGCTGGTAAATCTATGGTGATGACACAGATATAACTTCTTTACTCTCAATAGCATTAGCACCTCTTCTGTACCAACAGGAAGAAGGGATGTCACATAAGACTCCCTGAGAACAAGTTTTGCAAGGCAATAATTAATCAAAATATATTAGATAATAGACAAGCATGTGGAGTCAATACACTCCATATTAGGAAGCATGTGGTTCAGAGCACGTTTCCTTAATAACACTCATGTCACTAATGACAAATTAATTGAGGAAAAAGTAGTTCAAACTAGCCTGGTTTATCTCATATTAGGCAATGATAATTTATGGCATTTTCCCAATCTCTTTTTCTTTGGGATAAACAAATTGTTTAATTTTGTTCTCACCGTTCAGAAGAGAACCTGGGAGTACCCGTTTGAGTGATACTGTTTTAAAAACCCCCGTCTCAACCAGTAAGTGTAAATTTGGGCAGTCCATATGATGCCCTTAATTCTGTACTTTTGAACCACATTCACATAATTTTATAAAATATAATATTTAACTTGGTTCATCATTAGACAAAAACTCTCAAAATGGAAGAGTTAGAATAAGTATTCTGAATCTCTTAAATCTTGCTCAAGAATAATATAAAGGAATTAGGCTAGGTAGAGTGTGCTATTTCAACCCTGACAAAGCAACTTTTTCATGGTCAAAGGAAATTAGGATGAGAATATAACTTGCACTAATTAATTTAAAATAATAATAGAAAATCTAAATCTAGATGATTTGGTAAAAACAATGGCCTACATCTCACCTTGAATATTTCTCAAGTTTGATTGTCAAGAATGATAATGATTCAGGTTGTACTAGACTTGTAACACATAAGCAACGGCCTTATAGGGTTTAACTTAAAATATAAGAACTTGTTGACCAAGAAACAAGAAAACGTTAGAAAAGATGTAATCCGACCCTGAGTCCTTGGGCGAGTCCAATTGTTCTTGTACCAAAGAAAATGGGAAAATATCCTTTTTATGCAGATTATTAAAAATGGAATAGCATGACAGAGAAAAAACGCTTGAAACGTTCCACCGCAAAGTCTCCAACAATCTGCTCATCATTGACGCTCGCCATTCATCAATGGTAATTAAGCTGTCAGTTTCAAGGAATCAAATACTAAAAATGGCATAAAACTTCATTGATTCGCGTTTTTGATTAATTTTAGATGAAATTCTTAATTTTTAATAATTTTTGGCCCAAAATTATTTCTACCAAACAATTTTCTATTTATCCAGTACCCCCCAGAAAGGGGTTTCCGCCTGAGCAGGTCAATTAATTATGCAATAAGTACTAATAGGTTTGAAAATGACAATTACCAAAGCCATATCACTAAGATTCTTTACCAATTTTAATTGCATCAGCGCGATGTACCAGCAACTCCAAGCAAATGCCTCAAAGTTAAAAAGTTTAAGGTTTTTTCGAGTTAAATCTGATAACCACCCATACAGTATGGTGGAAATACCTCTTTTTTATAATATGCATGTCATATACTATTCTACATTTCTTTGAGGTAATTTTCGAAACAATTTTGCAACCTTCATTTATATGATGGATACGACAAATGTTATTACAATTTCTTTTCTGCAATTTTCTTTTATGAACGTGTAAACTAAACAGGGCAATGATTTGAAATTTGCGTGTTGTTGTCATTTGTGCTCAAAACAAAAAGTCCATAGTTTTTAGGGCTGTGCTAATGCATAATTTGGGTAATGTTAAACACTTTGCTGTATTCTCAAAATTTGTTGATCATTTTGCTGAGGCAAGATCCAATGGGTATTCAATATTCAATTGGATTGTTCAAATTTGATATGTATATTATGCTGTCCATATCAAAATGAACTACGTTGCCTGCCCAGTTTTTTGATATACTAAAGTAATTTTAGTCGGGTGTGGGTCAATGTATAGGCGGCAATGACAGAGTTGGTATTTGGAATTATGTCTACAAAATTGTCCTGCTGCTTATAGGTAATGGAAACCATATTGTCGCTTATCAAATGGAATGGCTAATACCGTGATGGATGGCTTAAAAACGTGGACAAAATACTTGGCCGGTTCTTTGCTGCAATGATAAAACATAGATAATTTGGCTGTGACAGCAATTGTCGCTCACAATGTGAGCTATACATAAGTTTTAAACATGCTCCAACACGGGTCCGTAAATTGTGTCTTTCAATAAGAGTCCCTGCGTAGTCTTAAAATCGAAAATGAAACATGAAACCAGCAACAAATTCTCCTCCTTTTCACCCTAACTCGGTTTCTCTTCATTCTCACCTTTGCTTTCCTTGTCCCCCTCATTTGATATTCTTTGCATATAGCATAAATGATCTAAAGGCAGACAAACGTTAGAAACAATTAATTTTAAAATTGAAAATTGAAAACCTTTTTAGAGGATTTCTTTTTTGCAAGTTTGACACTTAAAATATCCGCATTTGTGCTTATTATTCTTATTTTTTAGTCTAGAATGTCTACCACATTGTTTACTTTGACGTAGGCGTATGCAAACAGAACTTTCAATTAGCCCTTTTTTACTGTTAGATTTTAATTCTTTGATGATTTTTGAAGCATTTACTGTTGTAAAAATAACGCATACATGAAGAGCAAGTCAAAATTTTGCATTTTAAGCAAGGCGGAGAATGTAAGAAAGAATTTGAAATCTCAATTTCTCTGAACTTCAGAAACTCTCAAATTCTCCAACCTAACTCATGTTCCATTTTTGTCACTTACTTTACTACTTGTTTATTGACTCGTTATCACTGTACATTGCTGCTGTATACATACTCTCTGCTTATTGTCAATTTTACAACTCAAGATCAGTCTTAGCCCAATTTGGTTATTTTATCGATTTCTTTTGTCTATTTTTCAGCATCAATTGTGGTTACACCGCGTAAACGTGTGTTGAATAAGACAAAAAGCACAATTCCTGACTTGTAAAGGCTAGCTACTCTATGAAGTTGACAGCACTCAAAGCGTAAGCATACCAATATAACTCAGTCTATTTCACGTTCACCTACCCTGGGTACTTCAACTGATTTTCAAACTCTTTCAATAAAAATGGACCAACAAGCTCTTAATTGTCTGCAAGAGACCGTTTCAAAAATTCAGGATTTGTACAAACAGTGACCTGTCTCTCCAGTCTCAGCATCCCCCTTTTCGCCCCTTTGCTGGTGATTGAGAGACTAGTTGGTGTGAATTCGAAAAACAATTTTCTTACCTCTCAATTTGGCCGGAGCCTCACATTTTGAAAGAATACTTGCTCTTCTTTATGCTTATCTGAAAGGGGCTGCCCACACCTTTCTTTGTGATCTCACCTCCCGAGATCAACTTCCAAATACATGAAAACAAATTTGTGACATTGTGAACATTTTCCTCAAAATCTCCCTAGTGACCTAAAAACTGATCATCAACTCCTTTCACAATGTCAGAGACCCAGGGAACTGTCCAACACTATGCAGATGATATTAGTGTCTCGCTCGAATTTCTAAACCTGGATGGACAGGCCAAGAAACAAACGATTTTTTTAAAAGTTATTTCATTTCAAAACTCCTCCCAGATTTTTGTTTATGGGTCCGCAATGCGTCAATACAAACTTTCGAACAAGCAGTCTCTGAGGCTTTAAAATAGGAAATTAATCAAAATTAGGACTCCACTGTCACACAGTTTGCAACTCAAAACTCCCAAAGTCTAAAATTTTGGTAACCTTGGATCAAAACATTACAACAGCTTTTGCACGACCTTCTAAATTTTCTGAGTAACCACGTGAATCTTGTTAACGGAAACTATTCTCAAAATTACGTTCACTCAAACCACAATTTTCGAAATTACCCACAGGAAAATTTTCAGTACCACTCACAACAAAAATTTTCGAAATTCACTCACCACAAAATTTTCAAAATTTTACCCCCACAGATAACCCCCAATAATGGAAGCTGGAGCGTGACCCTTCCGAACGGGGCACCCAAATATTTGTCCAGAGGGAAAGACACAGTGTCGTATTGAGGTGCCCGGTTGAATGCTAATGTGATAAACAACTACAGATCCACATTCCACAAGTTTTTGAGAATGACGGCAGGAATACCTGCAGCTGGAAAAGGGTGCGACCCTCACACTCTTCTGGATCCTTTGTCACATTGCTCTTGAGGACCCCAGCTAGCGGAAGCCTATAAGGATGAGATTGTTCCCTCCATGAGGACCTATATGGTGAGGTCCAATCCTTCAATGAAGGCACAATAAGATGCGAGATGATTATTTCCGATTCAAAAATTGAATTAAAGTGGGCCACAGGCGCTGATCTCCAAGGTAGTGAAAATAATGAAAAATATGAAAATGTAGCCAGCGATCCCCATTTGAAAATTGGGAAGTTTTCGGAGGTCAGAGGCACCCATCAGTCAGGAAAATTAAAGAACCCCCACCACACCCTTCAGTCAAAGTACTCTAAGGGAAAGAATATATATCAGGTTCCTCATCATCATTTTTTGCCTTAACTCAACCCACTCTCTTACTATTTCAAACCAACATACGTTTTTCATGTGTAATCAAGTCAAATCGGGTCATGCTTTATCAATTCCAAAAGAAATCATGTGTATAATGGCAGATAATATTGCCCAAAAACATGAGAAAATTAATATTAAAATTTGGATCCCTTGAACCAAACCACTCACCACTAAAGCTGTTATGTTATTTTAGAACTCATACAGTTTGTATCAACAACGGATTTTTCTTTAAAGGAATTGTAAAAGATCAAACCAAAAAATTTGCTGGTGATATTCGTGATTGCCTTTCTGCTTGGAAGCACAAAATCTTCAAAACCCAAAACTCACAAAGATTGATCGAGACACATGGACTACTTCTAACACTCTCAATGTAAATTATTGTTATTATTGCTATGATTTTTGTGAGTACCAATGTCATATTAGAATATGATACTGTTTATTCATATGATGGTTTTCAAATTCTATCAGATTTAAGTGACACCAGAAATTGCTTTTAACACCAGGGAGAATGCTCCACTTCCCTCTCTCACGTTTTATGGACCTCCATTCATCCCAAAACTTCTGTCCCTTTACGATTTTAGGAAATTTTTCAGCTGACTCATTAAACAATTTTATTACTGTAGAACAAATCCAAGGTGCTTTCACAGTCCTAAAACCTATAAAAATATGCAATCAAGAAAAGATACCCACTCTCCAAGGTGTTCTCGTACAGCCCCTCCCCCACTGGACTAAGACCCCCACTAAACCCTCAGCTGAATCAACCCTTAATCTCAAAATGCTTATGATGTTTCATGATGCGAACATGAGAATTAATTTTATTATGAATAAAATGGAAGTCCTGGAAGTAACATGTTTTCGAACCGTTTGGCTTGAACTCTGTAGAGCTGCTGATCACTCACTCCAACTCACCTGGCACCCTATAGACCCAACCTCTAGGTCCCCATGTCCTTCTTAAGCATAATACTATTTTAGCAGCATTTGCGGGCAAAGTCCTTATGATTTGGGAATGTACCCTCATAAAACCTGAAAAAGTTTTTTGGAACTTCATTGTTAATGATATATGCTACACATTTTTGCCTATTTAATTAAATCAACTCTCTGGTTCGCAATCGTACACAAGACATTGTCCCACACACTCCCACAATTAATTGTCATGAAACATCCCCTGGTATTTTTCTTGAAGGCCAAACATGGAGAACAGAAAGTGGCACCATGCATGTTAGCCGGGGATTCACATAGAAGTAGCATGGCAGGAAAATGGACCCCATACGCCCTAGACGCCAAAACCAATCACAGGTTCTCATAGATATGCTTACCACACCTCTCAGCCTAGATAGATATAATTATATAAAAACTCGCTTGATTGAAAATCAATTGAATCACTTAGTTAATTATTCTGCATCTCTCTTACTTGATCCCAGCATCGTTTCACATTTTTTGGAAGGCACTGGCAGCACCATTGGAGAAATTATCAAAAAATTCCGAGCAATCTCTCAAAATCTTTCTTATAAACGTAACCCACGCTGTCACCGGTGGCCTAGCAACCCTCCTCTAAAGGCCCAGTCCAACTCACATTAAACACTCTAATTATTGTGCTTATGATTGTTCTTGCTGTTTACATCATATATTTGTGTGTCCTGTGTAAATTCTCATACAAATTTTCTCCCTTTGTCTTTGCTTTGTCATAAATGTAAACCACGCACTACAGCAGTAGAAATGACCCCCTGGCCAATCCCCAAAATAATTTTGTGACTGCGGCCCTAGGACCATTAATTTTCTGAGAAAATTCTGAAAATCAAAATAGCTGTATGATTACTAGTGAAAATCGTAATAATTTATATCCACAAATTTCCATTAATCTTCACAACCCAGAAAATCAATAAAGTTTTGACACTTTTAATGCAATGATTGACACAGGATAAAATCACACTCATTTCCAAAGCTACCATAGAAATGCTAAAGCTAAAAATAATATCATCTCCCATTAAATCGACTTCACTGCTGCAGGGTTTGAGTGCCGTGTATTAGGTGCGACCTGTATCCACATAGACTTATATAAACACTTTAATCCAAAAAATTTTTTTGAATTTTTACAAGCTTACGTTGTTAAAAATTGTCAAATTAATCTGATTCTCGGAAATGATTATTTCTGCTGCTGTCCTACTACGACACTTAATTGGCATAAAGGAACTGTAAGAATAGGCCCCAACTCCATTCCTTAAGTTGAATAACTACAAATTTCTGATGCTCTTCGTGGAATTATAAGACTACCTAATCAAATAACCATACCCCAACAAAAGCATGCATGTATGTACCTATTTTGCCGCAATATGATACTGTTCAAAATATATTATTTGAACCCGCCAATAATTTGTCTACCAAACATCGCGCTCAATTAAGCTGTCCGCTTTTAACTCCTCATGAATTGCAAATTCCCATCAGCATTTTAAATCTAGATTATCAAAGTACCCCTTATACTTTATGCCGGTACAACAATAGGTCAAATTAGAAAGTTTAACCCTACTACATTTGGAAAACGAGCCGAAAAATATTACAAACGCTCTTAAACCAAAATTTCTCCCAAATTCCTGGTACCTCCGATTCCCGACTCTGAAAAATTAAAATTATCAAAGCTTCTGTCAAAATTTTCTGATATTTTTGTTAATAACAATAGAGAACTAGGCAGGAACACTCATCACTCATCATAATATAAATTCTGCTAAACCCATAAAACAGCAATCTTATCGTGTCCCTCATAATCAGCATGAAACCATAGACACTGAAATTGAGAAAATGTTAGATCAAAACGTTATTCAACCCTCTAAAAGCCCATTAGCCAGCCCAATTGTTTTAGTCCCGAAGAAAACTGGTGGCTTTTGTTTTGTGTTGATTATAGAAAATTAAAGTTCATGACTCAAAAAGACTCCTACCCCTTTCCCCGTATTGATGACATTCTTGAAACGCTCTGTAAATGTGCATATTTCACGACTCTTGATCAAGTTTAGGGTATTGACAGATCCCTCTTGACCCGCAATCTCAAGAAAAAAACCGGATTTATCACATACAAGAGTCTCTATGAATTTAAAATTCTCCCTTTCAGCCTTTGCAATGCACCCGCCACATTTCAGCTAATGGACCTCTTACTCTCTGGCCTACAATGGGAAATTTGCCTTGTATACCTCAATGATATTCTAATTTTTAGTCATACGCTCGAAAAACATTTGAAGAGAATCGAAATCATCCCATCAAAATTCAAATCTGCTGGATTGAAACTACGTCTAGAAATGTAAATTTGCTCAATGCTCAGTTTCATACTTGAGGTATGTCATCTCAGAGTCTGAATCTCTCCTGACCCCCAGAAAATTCATCTGTAACAGATTTTCCCGCTCCCACTAATGCAGAGAAAATCAAAAGTTTTCACAGAATTGCTGGTTATTATCGCCATTTTATCCATAATATTCCACTAATTGCTTCTTGTCTTTACGATCTCCTAAAAAAGATAAAAAAATTCGTTCGGTCCAATTTATGTCCAAAAGCGTTTGAAAATCTCGAAAACGCCCTACTTCTGCACCAGTTTTGGTTTTCCAATTTCTCAAAACCTTTTATTATCCAAACTTATGCATCAGGCCAAGGTATTGGAGCCGTACTTGCCCAAGAACACCATGGAAAAACCACCCAATTGCCTATGTGAGTCGAACTGTTAATGCAGCTGAATGCAACTACTCCCCCTTTTTTGAGCAAGAGGCCCTTGCTGTAGTGTGGTCAATTAAATATTTCCGTTTCTTTATTTATCAAGAGAAATTTATAATTGTCACTGGTCATGCTGCACTTCAATGTACACTAAAAAACCAAATCTATCACCTTGCATTGCTTGCTGGGGTCTAAATCTCCAAGAATATGATTTTGAAATTTGCCACAGACTCCGGGAAAAAACATGCAAATGCAGATGCACTTTCATGTTTGCCATGCTATCTCTCCGCTGCTATGCTAAATAACACCAATATCTCAGATGATTTTCAAAACAACCAGCAAACTGATACTTTGTGCATCTCTAATCGCTTTCCTTCTGCGCGGTGAATTACCTGATGATGATAACCCCAGTGCGTCGCATCGCCATCTTTAGCCATTAATTCGATTATATAGAAGATAGTTCTGCTTTATCAGTCACCAAAAGCATTCGCCCTCAAATACCTACCTGTAGTACCTCAATCCCTTCGTCGAAAATTTATCTGCAAATTTCACGATAACATTTATGCTGGCCATTTGGGCTTCAAGAAAACGTACTCCAAGCTAAAAGAACGTTTTTTCTGGTCCCAAATGTATTTGACGTAAAAACTCATTGTGAAAAATGTCGCTGCTTAACTCAAAATCAGCCCCAAATCCGACCCGAGCCTCTCAATCCGATCCCAGTTCACTCACCATTTGATAGAGTAGCAACTGATATTTTGAACCCTCCCAATGACCGACAATGGCAATTGCTATATATAATCGTTTTTACCAAATATCTCACAAAATACAAAGCCACGTGTGCCATACAAAATACTCTTGCAAAAACTGTTGCAACATGTTTTCTCAATGAAATAATTTTACGACATGGAGCGCCTTTGCAACTACTCTCCGACCAAGGTTCAAATTATATGTCTGAACTTTTAAATGAGATTTTATGTTGTCTGTGACACTAAAAAGATTAAAACTACGCCCTCATGCTCAAACCAACAGATGATCAAACGTTTTAATAAAAGTCTCACCAGCAGGCTTTCTATGTATATTAATCCAACTCATACTGACTGGGATAAATTTCTCCAGTTCACAATTTTTGCATATAATACATTGAAACAAGCATCCACTCAATTTTCACCATTTTATTTGCTCTATGGTCGTCAACCACGGCTGTCTATCAAAACCACAATTCAAAATAAACTCACAGCATCTATTTATTGCGTTGGATCTCTCAGACTACAGCACCAAGGTCTCTCATCTCCTCAATACTGCCTGGGAAGCTGCATATGCCCACATTTTGGACTCCCAAAATAATCAAAATCCACTATGATAAAAAGGCTAATGATGTTCAATATGAAATCGGAAATCTTGCTTTTAAATTTTCAATTTCAGCCATGAAAATTGGGCAAACCCCCAAATTTTTGTACCCATGGATAGGACCTTACGAGATTATGCCAAATTTTGTGCCCAAACGTTTTTATTAGATCAATTTTTAAATCCCAATTTAGAATCTGAATGGATTCACATTGATTGCAATAAGAAAAACTAAGAATGTACAAGCTCAAAAACTGTCCATTATAAATGCTCCTCCCCTTACCCCACAAATTACACCCACTTTCACTCATATAATTCGTGGTTCTCACTCATAATGTACTTAGAAATTTTACTTCTTTGTTCAGTACCTAATCATTCCAAAAAGCCTTTATTTTTAGACTATGTTGAATAATATTGCACCATCATCAAACTCTTCCATGGCTGAAGACAACTCAAACCCCTCCAACCCCTGATTATGATGATTCCCCTGAAGATTGGAAGCAACACTTCCACTTCCAATGATCACCAAGATGGACCTGACACTAACCAAAATCAATCATCATGGTCAACACTCAATCTGCCCAACCAGAATCCCCATCTCTCCTTGGCAACAATGGGCTTAGCCGCTTTCACCATTTCCCACTCACTATTGCACCCTATATTTGCCCCTCTGATGTTCTTCTCCCATCCACCATGGGTATACTCAGTGATAGTATTGGCGCTTATTCCAACATTTTTGGCATCTCGACCAGCAGCCGCACTTCAGCTACAAATGCTGATCAACCAGAGAAGCCAGGAATTGACTTTTACATCATGCAACCTAATGCTTCTTTTTTGCATTTGACCTAGATAAACTGGGCAGCATACCCGATTCATTGTGTCTAATCTTGTTGAACAGGCACAAATCATTTTTATGGTTCAATGCTGACTATGAAATTGCTCGGCTAGCTCTATCAATAGCCGCCTTGAAGCTGCTGTCGTATAACAGTCGATGTTGGCTATCTGATAATGGAAATTAATGCGCGTCAACCAAGCCATTCCTACCAACATTCTCAACATTGGGCGTCACTACTTTTGAAGGCTTTGCACCTATGCTTTCCAGAACTTGATATTGACACAATGGCAACCAATGTGTTGTCATATCTAAGGATGTTCTGGCCTACCTGAAGCAGCCGCCAGCACCACTGCTTAAAAGCTTGATTTCCATCGCTGCTCAAGTTCCGCATGACTGAGAACTAAACTCAAACATACAGTGATCCAAATGAAGCTCAGTAGTCAATCGTGTATCCCTAGGTGCAACACAGAGTATATACGGCTAAGTGTTTGTGTTATAGGCCCCGCCCACCCGATCGCAGAGCAGCAGCCTCCTGTGTTATAGCATAGGCGGAGGAGCGCCCTGCTGTGCCTTCGGGCTTGCGCCCTGGCTTTTCTCTCAGGGCGCAATGATGAGGCATGGGGGAAGGGGAAGCTGAGCAAGCCAATGAATTAACATACATATTGTAAGGTGTATACCTACACGATTAAAAAATTGATGTAAACAGTGTGCGTAATAAGCGCATTGACGTAAGCATTTGCAGCTGGTAATATCGCGCATTGGCAGCGAATTTATAATAAGGATTACTGGCGAAGCTACATAGACTGAAACATGATGAATATAATAAGCGCATTGGCAGCGAATTTATAATAAGCGCATTTTGTTGACTGGCGAAGCAATAGCATTAAATTGACAATGCTCGCGCCAGGATTATCCATTTTAAGTGCGTGTGATGAAATATTTATTTATAGTCTAGGTCCACGGTCTACTGCATCTTAATCATTCAAGGGGTAGACCGCCGCTCTAGACTAGAAGTTCAACCCCCAATTTCCAAGCCGTTTTGGACTTGCAAAATCTATAAATACTATTAATTCTTTTATTAATTTAAAACTTCAAAATGGAGGAAATTATCGAACTGAAAAAACGTCCTTTCACGGATGAGGAAAAGAAACCTTATGGGCGGACAATACGACCGCCTATTGAGTTATGCGGGAGGAATCTGGAGCGTCCCATGTACCCTCTCATGATACATTTATGTCATTTTTGTCAAAAAAATTCGTCTGAAAAAGACGTTTTTGAAACAAATTCAGGAAAATGGTATTTCAACGTTCAAATGTGCCCAAGATGTTGTGAGTATAATAGGGCATCCCAGGAGGCTGGGAACATGGTGATTAAGAAATATGTTGCTCAACAGGTTGAAGAAGCGAAAAATGGCTTGTAAAGTTATAAATATGAGCGATATCTGACAAAAAGTATCTACAAAATGAGTTCTCAAGGTGAATTGAGTTTTAATCATTTTGTGACCAAGTTGGCTGATAAAGCCAGTACAAGGTACATCACTTCTCACGATGTACAAAACATTGGCTCCTGCTTTTGGAGTTTGCTTTCTGAAGAATACAAAGAAAATCGCAAAAGCCTCGATAATCGGAAAGCATTTTGGAATTTTGCGCTTTATGTGAAACGATGCCTAATAAATCGTGAAATCGAGCCTATTTTAGATTTATGGCAAGATTTCGATCAAAATGGCAAAAATACATGGGAAAGCATGTATGAAAATTGCCTAAACGAGCGAGTTAGTCGTGTATTATAAACGATTTGATTGAATTGAAAAATAAAAAAACCAAAAAAATTAGCGCCTCTCAGAGGCATCATGTGTGTGTGTGTAAAAAAATGGTGGTTGCCCACCACTAATAACCTGCTAGCGCATTGGCGAAGCAATTTGCTTACAGCATTGATGCCAGCCAAGCCTAGGGCTTCTCAGGCATTTTTGTTATTAGATCATAATGATTATTAGCAGCGTGCAAGTGAATTACTTTCTCAGCCTCAGGCCCTTGAAAGTACAAAATATTGCCATGATAAACTTTTATTTGGTAGTCTGGCACCAGACTCTTTTGAATTTTGTCTATAGCTTCAAGTCCATATTTCTCGTCATTAATGCTTAGATCAGCTTTGTGCATCAGCTCTAATGCAAGTTGCTTTTGCAGAGTGTGCCGTCCTTTGTCACCTTTCCGAACAGATTCCCACTTAGGGCAGTTGTCTAGCTTTGCTATACCTGTTACAACAGCTCTGGCTAATGATAAATTATCGTTTGATGTGATTTTAATATATGCCCCACCATTTTTGCAAAAGTCACCTACTTCAAAGTCATAACCGGTACCCATTTGGGGTTTTTTGTCCACCAGAACTACTTTGAAAGTCAAGTCTTCACTTAAACAAAAGTCTTTTTGGGACTGAGCCACCTTTTCTATAATACTCAAAACCTTGTCAGCATTTATGTATTGACGTTGAGTGAATGGTACTAACACAGGCGTATAGAGGCTTGGCTGTCTAATTTCAATGCCTACCATACTGTCATAAGGACAGCCACGCAACATCAGGTTAATAGCTTTTTCAAAAATCTGTTCGAAAATCTCAAAGAGATTAGGGCATTTCTTGAAACGCAACAAAAATGCCTTAGCGGTTGTCCTAAACCTACGAACAGAAATGTGTGGGAGCTCATGTACTTCAAAGTACTGCTCCATTTTCAAATTAAAACTACATACTTACTAATCGTTATTTATAGACAGAATGATGTTAATAAATAGATGGACTGTTATAAAATGTTTAAAAAATGGAAAAAGTGTTAAAGCACATATATTACGACCCTAAAACGGGATATAGTAGCGTGGAACAGCTATATGAGAGGGCTAAAAAAGTAAAGCCAAAAATAGACCGGTCCTACGTGAAACAATGGTTGGAAAAGCAGCCCACCTACACGTTACACAAACCCGCCCTCAAGAGATATTCTCGAAATAAAGTGTTAGTAAGTAGCATTGATGAGCAATGGCAATGTGATATTGTAGATCTGCAGTCCTTAAGCAAGTTTAACGATAATTTTAAGTATCTCTTGAATTGCATAGACATATTTTCAAAATACGCATGGTCCATCCCTTTGAAATCTAAAAGTTCAAAAGATGTTCTGACCGCTTTTCAAAGCATTTTGCATTCATCAAATCGAAAACCGTACAAGCTGCAAACAGACGCAGGGACCGAATTTACAAACAAAGAATTTCAAAAATTTCTTAAATCTGAATCTATCAATTTTTTCACGACTAAAAGCGAAATGAAGGCTAGCGTAGTTGAACGTTTTAATCGCACGCTTAAAGAACGTATGTGGCGGTACTTCACCAAGAGCAATTCATATAAATTTATTGACGTATTACCCGACTTGATGAAAAACTATAATCACTCCAAGCATCGTACGATAGGTACCTCGCCAGCTAATGTTACAGTTAAAAATGAGACGGAAATTTTAAATAAAGCATTTAGGATTGATAAACAGAACGTTGTTTTTAAATTTAATATTGGTGATAAAGTCCGACTGAGTAAAGTTAAGCGCGCTTTTGAGAAAGGATTTTGGCCCAACTGGACAGAGGAGTTTTTCATAATTAAGGAGAGGTTTGCTCGCACACCGCCCGTTTACGTTTTAGAAGACCAAATGGGCGAAAAAGTTGAGGGTATTTTTTACGAACCTGAACTGCAAAAAATTGATATATCCTCGGATGACTTGTTTATTGTTGAAAAGATTTTGAAAACGCGTAAGAAAGGCAATAAAACTGATTATTTAGTGCGCTGGCGAGGGTACCCAGAAAAGTTTGATTCCTGGGTCTCAAACCTGATAAAGTTGTAAACGTCTAAAGGCCAGATTTTTACACTTTGCAATATTTTTTGTAAAGTTTGGGATATTTTTTGTAAAGTTTGGAAATTTTTTTGTAAAATTTGGAATATTTTTTGTAAAGTTTGGAATTTTTTTTGTAAAATTTGGAATATTTTTTGTAAAGTTTGGAATTAATTTTACGTGCTTAAGCATAGTACTTTTGCAAAGTTTGGAATATTTTTTGTAAAATTTGGAATATTTTTTGTAAAGTTTGGAATATTTTTTGTAAAGTTTGGAATATTTTTTGTAAAGTTTGGAAATTGTTTTGTAGTTTTGTAAAATTTGGAATATTACGTATCTAAGTTGCATTTCTCAAGCATTGTTGAAACTATTTTATATGCTATATGCAACTCATGCTTGTGTTTTGCACCTGTGAGAATCATTTTCCCACTTGTAAAGAGTAAAAAGGTCACTGTTCTAAATTTGTATACTAATCCGGGAAATAATTCTACTTCATACATGCATTTCCTTTTCACCAGCTCATAAAACTTACAAAGATCAATGCGATATCCCAAGTTAGCTGAGCCAACAAACAGCACTGGCTTTATTTTCAACATGGAATTCTCCATCTTCAGTATATAAATGAATGTCTTTATCGTATTTTCGCCTTCTTGCGTAGTTTTAGCTCCAACACATACAATTTTACCCGACTTGAAAATCAGCAATGTTGCCTGAGGTAATCGAAATATGATGCCTGGAAATTTCGAGCGATTGTATTGCGCAGTATTTGGCAATTTAGGGTAGATATCATCTAGATTCAGCGTATTTGGTAGTGCTGTAGTCAGCACAATGTTCTGTATAGTTACCATTTTCTATAAATACTTCATGATAAACTTATATTTATACCTATAACCATGATGTTCCAACATCCTTTCACCTGCCTTGTTTCAGGACCAACTAAGTCTGGCAAAACAACATTTGTCACGCGATTAATTGAAAAAAGAGCACACTTGATTGATATTAAAATCAAAAAGATTTGGTGGTGCTTTGCAGAAAATCAGCCTCTTTATAAAAAATTAAATGATGTTTTATTTATAGAAGGGCTTCCTGATTTTAATTACTTGAAACAATTCAGTCATGTGCCACAACTTTTGATTCTCGATGATCTTATGCAACAGAGCAAGGGTAATGCCCAGATTGTTCAACTTTTTACGAGGAGTTGTCATCATTGGAACATTAGCATTATACACATTGTTCAAAACGTTTTCTTTGATGGTCTAAGAACTTCACGCATCAACTCTGATTATATAGTTTTATTCAAACACCCTGCTGATCAGCTACAGGCACAAATGCTGTCTAGGCAGCTCTATCCTGCCAACGCTAAATATTTTCTAGAAGCCTATTCAGATGCTACTTCTCAGCCACATGGTTACCTTTTAATTGATCTAACTCAAAATACTAGAGATGAGCTCAGGCTTAAAACAAATATTTTTAGCCCTCATCCAACTGTTTATGTGCAAAAATCTATAAATACTAGTAGAGACATTGCAACAAAAAATGGGTAAAGAACGATTAACACGCAATATTGGTTGTTTACATCTCCTAAGTCAAGCAAAAAAACCTCAAAGAACCGCTATTATAAATACTGCCAGCAAAGATCAAATCCTTTGTCTCTGTGACTGTGCAAACAACTTTCTGAATGGTAATATTCCTTTTGCTGAGAAGGATATAAATAAACTTCGAAGATATCAGAATCAAATAAGATACCTGGCAAAGAATAGGCAGGCAACTACAAAACAAAAGAAAGATATTATAATACAGGAAGGTGGTTTCCTTCCTCTTTTACTTACTCCTATACTTACAATAGCTGGTAGTTTGTTAGCTGATGCAATAGTTGGTAGAAAATGAAACATACTGAAAAGATGATTCTTATACCTGCTGAAATCAGTGAGCGGACTAAACCTATTGATGTTGTGCTAGATTCCTTGGATAATAAAATGCAAAAAGTTTTGCATAGCAAAAGTGTAGCTCCTGAAATAAAACTCATGAAATACAATCAGGCGCTTAACAGATTTAAACGACTATATGAACAAAAGCAGCAGCCATATAGAGCTAGTATAGTTAAAGATGCAAAAAATGCTTTGAGTGATGAAGATGTGCTCGTTGGTATGCCAAAAAATCAGATTCCAAAGGCCAAACTCCTTCTTCACTACATTCGTACAAATCCATTTATTGAAATTGAGCCTGATGGCGAGCTTGTGATAGATGGCAATAAAATTGAAGGCTCAAACATTACAGATTTAGTTAATGATCTTGCACGTGAGCGTAAGAAAATAAGTAGGCATCCTGGCACAAAAGAATTGCTGAAAGTGTTTAATCGCACAAATGTTCCACTGGAAAGTATAGCAAATAGACAAGGTAAGGAGATTTTTGCTGCAGGTAGTGAATTCGACTGGGATGAAAGTCTATAAATACTTATCATATTTAATTCCTTCAAACAAAATTACAAAAATGCACGTTCAATTCAATCCTAACGATTACAACATTTGGTTGGACTATTACACAGGGCAGGCTGCCCAAACAGGCTATGGGTTGGAAGGGTATAAAGGCATCCCATACCAGCGGGGCGTGGGTCTTGGCAGCTTTTTTCGTTCGCTTTTCAGAATGGCAGTCCCAGTTTTGCAGTCAATTGGTAAGCAAGTTGGAAAACATGCTCTAGTTGCAGGTTCAAACATAGCGTCTGACTTGGCCCAAGGAAAACCGCTTTTTGAGTCAACTAAAGAACACTCAAAGCGAGAAGCTGCACAACTTTTTGATGAAGCCTCTCATGCCCTTCAGCAGCAGCAAGGAGAGGGTCTTGGTAGTCGCCCAAAGTCTATAAATACTAGCATGATTGATGCTTTTTCGAAACAAAAAAATGGCTCTCGTAAACGGAAAATCTATTCCCAGTACTAAAACTGAATTGGACCTTTTCACGGTCCCTCCTACTCAAGTAGTGATAAAACGCGGTTTTTGGCATGAAATTCAACCAACAAATCCTATTACCAATGAGGGGCCCTATGAATTTAGAGTACCTCCTGATCCACATTATATTCAGCTCAATAAAAACTACATTTATATGCTACTGAGAATCAAAAAACCAGTTGTTGCTGCTGGAGCAGCAGTGCCTGACTATGCGCCTATCAATCTTATTGGTAAGACTTTCTTCAAGCAAGTAAAATGCTTTTTAGGAGGCAAATTAGTTTTTGACAGCTCTGATAAATATGCATATAGATCATATTTCGAAACTGAATTGAATTATGGGTACGATGCCAAACATTCACACTTGCAATCTGCGCTGTACTTTCATGAAGGTGGAGGCGATGTTGACACAAAAGAGAATGAAGCTTTCAAGAAACGTTCAAAAATGTTCAAAGATGAAAATGTTGTGGAAGTCGCGGCCCCACTGCACATTGACATGTTCTTGCAAGACAGATATTTAGTTAATTTTACCGATTTCCGCCTAGAATTACACAGAAATAATAATGCATTTGTTTTGCAGTGCTTTGAGGATGTCAGCCTTGACTTAAAAGTCTCCCAAATGAAATTATTTATTCGAAAAGTTGAGGTTTTGGACACTGTGAATTTAGCCCTTGAGCAAACAATGCTTTCATATACAGCAAAATATCCCATAAGGCGTGTAGCTTTGACTAATTTGCACATTTCAAATCCTGCGAGAGAAACGCCCAATTATACATTGTTCACTGGTCAGCTGCCTAGGCGTATAGTGTTTGCCTGTGTTGAAGGCAGTGCTTATCGAGGCAACTTGGCAAAATCGCCATTCAACTTCAAACCGTTCAGCATAAATGATGTAAAAGTAACGTGTGGAGGTATAACATATCCTGCTTACCCACTCAGCATTTCATTTAAACATGACAGGTACTTGCAAGCTTATACTCAGATGTTTGATGCATTAGATATTGGGCACGAAGGTAATTTTATTAGCAGAGAAGATTTTAAAACAAGTCACTGCTTCTTTGTGTTCGATTTGACCCCTGATGCAGATGATGGAGGACACTGGGACCTAGTTCGTGAAGGAACAACGAGCATCGCTGTTAGGTTTTCTGAAAATTTGCCAGATTCTGGCATTGAAATCATTATATATGCTGAATTTGATAACTTAATAATGATTGATAAAAATCGAAACACGTTTCATGACTATGATGCATAAACATGAACACTATTGAAATATTCAAAATTCTCAGACATGATAATATATTTGCAGGCGTTTTCCCCATAGATCTTCTGCCACCTATAAAAAATTACCCTGCGGCTCTGGTTGTAAATTTGGACTCCAGTAAGGAACCAGGATCGCACTGGGTCGCAATTTATTTCCAAAATAAGAAGCATTGCGACTATTTTGACAGCTATGGGTTAGAACCAAATATTCAATTACATCAATACATTTCTGATAATGCGCTCTCATTTACATACAATAATATGCAAGTACAAGGGCTTTTTTCAATTAGCTGTGGTCATATGTGTATCTACTTTTTGGTCTGCATGAGCCAAGGCATAAGTTTCACAAACATTGTTCTGTCTATGCTCAGTAAAAAAATTAATAAATACTTTAATAAACTAGAATTATAAACATGGATACAAAACAGTTTTACGTAACGCTTCCGAGCAATTCCCAAGAAACAAATACTGCAGCCACATTTGTTACCAATCTGCCTAGACAAATCGCATTAACTGGTGACTGGGATGTTGGGTTATCCGAAATAATTTATGCAAATACATGGCACAATGTTGCCGAGGAGCAGAATATGATACAATTTTACGATTTAAAAAATAATGTTCGAATAAAAATGCTTATTCCTCGAGCAAGATATCTAAATATACATGATCTTGTTAAAACAATCAGTGAGGGAATAAAAATGGTTAGTTTGAAAGAAAAATTTGAATACATGCAATATTTTGGTATAAAGTATGATGAAAATGGAAAATTTTGTCACTTAACAATCAATACTGAATATATTCGAAGTGTAAAGCTGACAAAGCATTTAATGTATATGCTAGGATTTCTAGAAAGTCAGCTTAGCGATATAAATTATACTGTCGCACAAGAATTAATCATAGCTGCCCATCATTCTCCTGACATGCTGGGTGGAATGCATAATTTTTACGTGTATTGTGATATAGTTGAACCTCAAATCGTTGGAAATGTTTTTGCACCACTTCTGCAGGTTGTGAATATAGAAGGAAAATATATGGATATTGTTAATCATGCATATATTACTCCACATTATATACCTGTGCTCAAAAAATCATTCAATACCATTGAAGTGAACATTAAAAGTGATCAAGATAAACCTGTGCCTTTTGAATTTGGCAAGACTATAGTTAAATTGCATTTTAGACGCCAGTAGGTTATAAATACAAACCATCGATCAGAAAATATAAAAAATGATTTTCTTGCTAGTGGTTTTGCATTTTACATACGGGATTGACGCATACTGTGATGATTATGCGAATGAGTCTACGGTAGTGTGTCATAATTTAGCAGACTATAGTAGGCTTCCAAGATCAGTCCAAAACATGATTTTGAGAGACAGCTGTGATTTTCAAGTTTCCGATTGGAAAAATTTGACAACATGCTTACCAAAACTTGAGTCTATGAAATTTGTGCCTAAATGTAAAAGCTGTTTGAAAATTGATGAGCATTTTAATGGAATAAAAATTGAAGGCAGGTGTTTGGAAAGCGATATAAAATGCAGACATAAAGAAGATTTGAATATCATTTCAAATGAGATTTTGAGTTGTATTGCAATGTTATGCACTCTAACCATCCTCTACATTATTCGCTTTATTAAAAATGATATTTTAAAGCATCATGCGGCAGTCAAAATAGCAATATAGTCATTGCATATTTGAGCAAAATGCGCTTATTATAAATTCGCTGCCAATGCGCTTATTATATTCATCATGTTTCAGTCTATGTAGCTTCGCCAGTAATCCTTATTATAAATTCGCTGCCAATGCGCGATATTACCAGCTGCAAAAAATGCTTCGACAATGCGCGTTATTACGCACACTGTTTCGCCAATTTTTTAATCGTGTAGGTATGCACCTTACAATATGTATGTTAATTCATTGGCTTGCTCAGCTTCCCCATGCCTCATCATTGCGCCCTGAGAGAAAAGCCAGGGCGCAAGCCAGGGCGCTACTCCGCCTATGCTATAACACAGGAGAGGCTGCTGCTCTGCGATCGGGTGGGCGGGGCCTATAACACAAAACATAGCTGTATATACTTTGTGTTGCACCCTAGGGACACAGGCTATACTACTCTTTATAATTTCAGAAATTGCATTTTGAAAGGAAAAATGCCAGATTTTTGGCGCTTCGCGCCGTTTTGAGATGTTTATTACTGATTTTTGCCCTCAGAAACCTAGAAATTGCTAAAATACGTAACCAAAGGTCGAACAACTCTGTTTTTACCACACTAAAATCGCTACTGTACCATTTTATAGTACCCAAAAATTTGTGTGTACGAAATATACAAAGACTTTTAGGGACCATCTTTGTACATGTACAAACGGACCTTGTACAAAAAAACACTGCCTTAGACCGGTCTTACCTTTGCATATCTGCTTCTCTAATTAGATAATTTTTACATTTCTTTCGTCGTTTAGACGATGCTAGATCGTATTAGAATAATTTTTTGAAATCATTCCTCTTCGTGATCTGTGTATAGATCGCTGTGTTGTTGGAATTAAATTGCTTTTGAAAGAGTGTAATTTGTGGTTTTCGGATAAATACGAAAAATAGTTCACTTTTCTGCTCAAAAATCAAGCAAATTAAATAAGAAAATACTTTTGGTCTTACATGTAAAAGGGGTGGAGGATCCCCCTTCCAACGTGGCCGTCCCACCATTTCTTAAAGACCACGATTCTCCCCCTATATTATGCAAAAACTTGCGATGTGAGGTAATTTTAGGTGCTCTTTTGCCATTTTGGTCAAAAATTGAGGGTCGTTTACCCCCTATCCCTAAAATTGCCGGTTAACCTCACCTATAATTTTGAACTGTTTACATGTCTGTTTTTGATATTTTATTGTTTATCGATTAAGTGAAAGTCTTGATTACATAGATGGGTGAGAAAAGGGCGACCAGAGGGTGAAACTCGGAAACAGTCATGTACTAAATGGTGGTCCACCTTAAAAGCATTCTTTTACAATTTAAAGTGTCATTTAGGCCTTTCTTCGACCGTTTTAAATGCCACTTTTACGATGAAATAAAGCTGTTGAATTCACAAATTACATTTTTTATCGGATAAACGCTTGTTTTGACCATGTTTGATAAAGATAACTCAAGCAAGGTGTTTGATCAATTATTAATAATAATCAGAAAGATTTATAGAAAAATTACTTTTGCAATGAACATATCAAGTTGATTGAAAATTTGATTAAATGAGTCAGATTTTCTAAATTAGGATCGGAAATTTCCTAGTAACTCATTATCTTCCGAAATCGCCGGACAAGAATTGTTTTTTGGCAATTTTTGGGGAGGTGTAAAACATCCCTTTCACCCCTCTATTCCCATGTACGTCATTATATCTTTGTTAATTTACAAAGTAGCAGTATTGACATGAAAGTAGAAAAACGCGGTCGTCAAATGTTTGAAATCTTGTCTTTGTAGCGTGTGATGGCCTGTTAGGATGAGCAGAAGAAGAGATATCTTAGAATAGCATAGTAAACCAGGGGCATTCTCTGTTAAAATCTCGATGTTTTAAAATGTCATTGCCGACTGGATAAATATTAATGCTTAAAACGCATTTCAAAAAAAACAGCATTGAAGCTTGAAATGAATTGTATATACGTATACGACGCGTTATGCATTTAAGCTATATTTTAAATCTAAATGCTTTTTTATTTTTAAGTCAAACGCACAAGCATTGATGCTCGACGTCGCTCCGTCAGATAGCAAAACAATTCACCAGGATTTTTTCAATGGTATGATGATAACCATAGACGCACTGGGTCAGGATCAGTAGGGGGGTTGAATCGTAGAAATTCAGGCCAGTAAATCTTCACGCCTTTTTTTGCTAATCAAATTACAAAAATGGTCAAAACAGCCTGTTTAAAACGATATGCTTCGTAATATCGCATGTTCAAAGCATTTTCAGTCCATTTTGACTGCATTGTATAGTTTTCAGCACTGAAAAAATATAGCAATTGATCAATTTGGCGAGAAATTTGAAGACTATTTTGACCCAATTTTGGGCGCTTTTGTCTTTGAAAATGACGCTGAAAATGTTCCGCCAGCTGAAAATCGTCATAAGGTACCTGTCTGTCTCACCCTTCAGTAGAATAATAACTTCCCTATTGCACGGATCGCTTCATTCTCAATAGTAGATTTTGCATCATGTTGAATACTCCTATGCATTATCATGTACTGTATATGTAAAACATGTAGCAAGGTCAATCGCCCGTCGCTTCCCTCAAAATTCACGATTTCACTACTACGCGTTGAAATTTGAAATGAAAATCGTTTTGCAGCGTTTTGAACTTTAATACGAGTAGGTATATGGATAAATAATAGAAGCTCGGTACCTATAGGTATGTAGAGCAATAAATCCAGTAAATATCTTGAATAGAATGAATTCAAATATGACCAGAAATGCACGTTAGTTTTTATTGGTTTTCTAGACGCTCGGAAAGAGAAGCTAAAAATTTTCTAGCGACAACTTGAGCCTTGAGCAAAATCATAGTGAAAATGAACGAAAATTAAAGTTCTGTATATAGTGCTCGAAGTGGACCTGAAATTGCGCGTAAGGTAATTTTTGTGCTATTTTATTGTTTATACCACTTAAGGCCAATTTGGCTCTTGACTGACTCCCCGAGATCGACCATACGGTGAAACTATGAATACGATTGATTTCAGTATTACTATCGTAAGCACACGCACAATGAAACATGCATGGATTAATGTTATACTCGTCTTATCATTTTTAGTGTAATTTGTTGTCATTTGATAATAGAGAATATGAGAAGTAAGACAGCTTTCCGAAAGGCTGATGATAAAATTTTGGATTCAGAAAATTTCTAGTTCAAATCTCTTCAGATCGCCTGACATTATATTTTTGGAATTTTGTTTACTTTTTCTCGCAATTAATGATGAGAAAAGTTGAAAAGGGCTATTTTTCGCGCTAACATTAATTTCTTTTGGTTTTTTGAAAGACCCCCAGAATTTCTATGCTGCTCATGCGTGGTCTAGTGTCCTTTCCTTACAAACATTAACAATTCAACCGTGTATGCACGCAGAGGGCGGCTCCTTCTTTGACTCAAAAATTCTTTTGAAAGGGATGGTCAATGCGTGATAGATAATGAAAATTGGCAACTATTTATCGGAAAATCAAAATTTTTGGCTACGGTCGTTATTGTCTATCAGTTTGTCTTAAGCGCGACCGAAAAACATCTTTTTTCATAGCTTATTAAGGGAAAATAAAATTTCTTCTCGAGAAGTTTCAATTGTACGAGCTTAATTGATAAAGAATGTCCGGAAACGCCAGAAAATTGAATTTATTTTGTTAACCGTCGAATATATTCTGAAGTTTATGTAGGGTCACTAATTTTCGGACGGCTTTCTCATTAAAAATACAGCGTACGCCCCTGATTTTAAGCCTTAAACCAATAAGAGGCAATATTTTGAATTTATTGCCATAAAATGCATACGTATACGAGTATACTCGTATTTAGGATCTTTAGAATTATGTATCTGTAGCTGTCTAGGTGTCTTGCTCTTTTTCTTGTATATGAATGAATGCAATTTTTTATGTAAAAATCCTAAAGTTCAGCCGAATGATCAAGCTTATTTAGGTATCTTCAATAAAATTATTTTTCTAAGCTAACACTGTATATTTATGTAGCTCTTTATTTCTTTTTTCCATAGTGAATAATTTTCTTGATTACAATAGATTTTGACGACTTGTTCGACGACGACAACGTTGAATAATAAATGATCGATTATTGTGGTTGCTCATTTTTCGCATATTTTAATACATAATTTTCGTGGACTGCGCATTCGGCGCTAACTTTCCATTCGCCTGTTTCGCAATACCTTTTGATTATGACTAGTTCGCCGTTACTACGCCATTCGGGTCATTTAATGATGCGTAAAAACTGGGCTTTTGACGTCGATTCTTTTTCTACGGCTTCTTTTACGCGCGAAATCGATATCGATGGGCGGCCGCTTCGTTTAGAAAGTGGTCGATTGGCTAAAATGGCCGACGGAAGCGCCGTTGGCTCGACTGACGGCACGTCGGTCCTAGTAACGGCTGTTTGCAAGCCCAAATTAAGTGCATTTGGTGGCTTTTTACCTTTAACAGTAGATTATAGGCACAAGTGGTCGGCAGCTGGTAGAATTCCTACTAATTACCATAGGTAAATAAATATAGATATGCATATATAAACAAAAGTATAAATGTTTATAGGTAAGCAAAGAAACCGATTTTTAGACAACTTGGCATTATGTATGTGGCCTGTTGCATCATTGAACGAACTTTCGGGCTATCTATGTTACTAACGTTTGAAATGTTTACTTGGTCTATCGATATGAGTAGTCATAAATTTTGTGTAATTATTGCAGCATAGGATTCCATAGGTTAAGTGGGTGGTGCAGTCGTAGGTGGGCAAGTTAGGGGCAGCTAGAGGGGGTCAAATCCAAAATCGGTCAAATATCAAATGGCGGTCATCATAACACGCCTTAGATTACCAGTCAAAATATCACGATCTTGCTTCAACCGCTTAAAATACCATTCTTGTTGATCCTCTAAATAACACAGCTTAATTTCTATTTTATTTATTTTGTTATCATGCTGGAATAGTTTGAAAAATATCTTAATTAAACGTGTAAATTCGTTCGAGCGCTTTAAAAAAATTTTTGATTGTTGTTTCTGGCCTTGATTTTATCCCTTTTATGTTATGCTTGTATGTCTTTGGGGTGTAGAAGATCGACCACGCACCTTACTGGGAATTTTGAAAAATGGAAAAGATGGGGGAGATGGAGAGACCAGAATTAAAAAGCGGAAAATATTCTGGGGAAAGTATGGCAAAATGTAGGCCAGAAATAATTGAAAATCAACAATTTTCTGCAAGATTGCGTGACATTGGCCTGAAATTGTACATTATCATAGTTTTATGCCGGTTTACATCTATACCAGGTTTTTAGGCTATTTTGCCTCAAAAAAGTTCTGGCTGACCGCCCAAGGCCCGCCATGCTGTGCAGCTAATGCATGGTCTAGTGTAGACTAGATCGTAAAGCCCGACCACGCGCAGATCTGCTTACTAGTATATACGTATAGTCTGTTTCACGAAATCTTGTGCATGAATTACGATTCTTGAATCGATGTTAATCGATTATGCATAGTAATTGATAAGCACATGAAGTTCGACTGTGCAGAGTTGTTGTATACAATAAGCTGCCTAGAAATCGCTTTTGTATCTGCTCGCGTGATCGCTGAAAATTGATTTTCAGTTTTCGTGAAATGGACTATAGTCGTTACACAAGGGCATAGGGTAGGGTGAGAGGGGGTATTATCCCTAACTAAGGTTTCCGAATATCAGGTACTGTCAGGCGATTTCGAGAAAATGGAAAGTGCTGCAAAACAATTTTAGAGCTTACTGCGGAAAAAAGGCCAAAAATTCTACCCGAAACAGAATAACAAATATCATATTTTTTCGGCGCTTCGCGCTGTATTGACAAATGTGTTGTGTTTTTCATTCACCATTCTTCGATTTCGCCTTCCCTCTGGCCACCTCTTCCTTGTCCATTTATGATAGTCGCTTTTTTGTAACTAGGCGAGATCTTGGTCCGAGTGAATTCGAAATTCTGACTTCTCGAATCATCGACCGCAGCGTACGACCTTTATTCCCAAAAGGTTTCTGTCACGACCTCCAATTGTCATGCAACGCTTTATCGTTGGATCAGTCCGGGGATCCAGTTGTGGCCACTATCAATGCCGCTTCGACGGCTCTTCTTTTGTCAGACATTCCTTGGCGTGGTCCGGTCGCAGCTGTGCGTCTTGCCTGCGATCCTGACCAGCCGAACCGATGCTTGATCAATCCTACCAGGTTATTTTTAAGTTTAATTTAATTAATTTATATTTTGATTCAACTTAAATTTATAAATTTAATACAATAATAATACAATACAACGCATTTATTGTATTATTATTGTATAATAATAATAATAATAATAATAATAATAATAATAATAATAATATAATACAAATGACAATAATAATAGAATATAAATATTTATAACAATACAAATCATTTACAAATTTAATTTCCATAATCCTATTACAATTTTCAGTCGTCGTATGTACATAATTGACTTTTTTATGTATAATGTCAATTATTGATCGACCGGGGCGACTTTTTTGGCCTGGGCCTGGGGCCTGGGAACACAACGTATTAGTAATATAGCATATAGTGTCTAAGCTCTCTTTTTTATTTGTACAAAAAGTTTGATTTTTTTCTGTACATGCAAAATTGCCTATAAATTGCCTTTATTTTGTGTACAAAGATCGCTTCAAAAATCTTTGTACGAGCCTCGAAATCTTTTGTCCAATACGAAAAAAACAATGTATATCAGTATTAGCAAAGAAAAATGCTCTGATGGAACAAAAAAAACGAATATACTTGGGATTGTGTAATTAATTACTTCCTAGAGAGCGGATCATTTCGAAAAACCCTGTATGTTGCGCGAAGCGTAGAAAATTTTGCACTTTTCAGCTAAAAGATCGACAAAAACGCTTAAAACAGGGCCTTTTCTGCAAATTTTTCTTAATTAAAAATTTTGTGATTGTTGCTCTTTTACACTCAGTTTCGCTTGTTTTTTGAGTCATAAAAATCATTATATGTATCTCGCGTGAGCCGGCGTAAACTTAATTTTTATCCTTATCCTTATTCATTCATTTTAATTTATTTATCAATTTAATATTTTTTGTTTCATTTTGTATTTATTTATTTTTCTTTTTTAACTTTTTTCATGTCTTTCTTTATTTTTTGATCTCTTTGAATTTTTTATTTCTCTATTGAAAATTTTTTCAATTCATTTAATTTTCATATTTATTTTAAATTTTTCTTTATTTCTCATGTGTTGCTTTTTTCTTTTATCTTCAAAAAATCTAGAAGAGATAGGCGCAAAGGGTTTTATATGACGATTGATTGTGAAGTGTTCAAAGCACGCGTTTGGGGCTAAATAGACAATAATAAGGATATCATAAAGGTTTTGAGTATTACTATTAATTGCATCAAAGGCCTTTAACTTGCGATACTTTTGTCTTAAAATTAAGAACTTAAACATCAAGAATTGTGTGTACCATGTTATCGATGTGCAGCAATTGCTGGAGCATTGCGTTCACATCATACTTGGGCACAGGCCTGTTTCCAGGATCCGGCCAAGGGGGCGGACCCAACATAAATTTGTCTGTATCTCGGAAAATTCGTTGGAATGGCTCGCAAAAACCGCGTTTTTCGACGTTTTGCGACTATTCAATAAGATCGAAAAATTCGAACTTTTCTGAAAAAATTTTCTTCGCTTAAAATGCTATGAAAAGTGTCATTTTTTCGTCGCGCTTAGGCTAAAATGATGGAAAATAAATCATATCTGGCGCGAAGCGCCTATAATTTGAAGATTACATTCCACATTAAATGCATTCGATTTTTAATCTTTCCGTGCATTATCTTACCTCTCAAAATTTTTTCCGGCCAAGGGAGGGGGGCGGCCGCCTCCAGCCCCCCTGAAATACGGCCCTGCTTGGGCATATACATGTAACAACGGAAAGAGGTGGGGGATCCCCGCCCAAAGTTGGTCGCCCCCATCCTCCAAAGCCAGAAAATTTTTGACCCCTCTCCCGATTTTTAGAAAAAAAATTAAATTTCTCGGCTGTTTTAAGCCAAAACTTGGAAGTTATTTATCCTATCCCCCTTAAAAAATTCAGGGACCCCTTATTCTAACCATTACATGTATGCTCAAGGTGGCCACTTACCCGGGAACCCGGGAAAAGCCCGGGGATTTTTTCGGCACCCAGGAAACTCGGGAAAAACCCGGGATTTTCGTCAAGAAATTTAGTTTGAACTCAGTTTTCGGAGGCCAAAAATATTGAATGAATAGTACAATGTTACATTTTTTATCGCTTTTAGTATCATGCTAGTTTATGTGTTTTTATATTTTATCATGTAGCATTTATTTCCGTTTTCCTTCTCGCCCATTGTCACATCGTTGATTGCTATTTGTGTATTCTCTTTGTTTGATATAGCTAGTAGCTATTTGTACTATTGTTCGTTAAGACGTTTGTGCAACAGTGTTTTTTTGTATTCGACCAAGATTTTTCCCGATGTACTAAGACTTTTCGGCACCGTCTTTGTACATGTACAAAGATTTTTGGGAAGACCAAAATTGCAAAAAAGGTCTGAAATTCGCAAAAATTTTCGGCGCTTAGCGCCGAAATGAGTACTCGTGTGTTCTATATGTATATCTTTATAATGGCAAAGATTGTATTTCAAAAGGGAAAATGTCGAATTTCGGCGCTTCGCGCCGTTTCAAGACGATTCTTACTGATTTTTGCCCTTAGAGACCCAGGAATTGGCTGAAACACACTATCAAAAGTCGAACAACTCTGTTTTTACCACACTAAAGTCGCTACTCTACCATATTATAGTACCCAAAAATTTCTGTGTACAAAATGTGCAAAGATTTTTGGGAAGACAAAAACTGCGAAAAGGTGTGAAATTCCCAAAAATTTTCGGCGCAATTGTTTGTCCTATACAGGGCGGATTTAACGAGGGGGCGGGGGCGGCCCCTTTCCCATTGGCCAAAAATATTTGGCGAGATAAAGCATGGATAAGCAATTTGCAATGATTTTTGGCCGTCAGTAACTATAACTTCTCAAAGTTTTCCGACGCTACGCGCCATATGATACCTATTAATGACATTTATTTACTTTCTTGGCGACATGGAAGCACGTTTTTTTGTATTCAGCAAAGATTTTTCCCGATGTACAAAGACTTTTCGTGACCGTCTCTGTAGATGTTCAAAGATTTTCGGGAAGACAAAAACTGCAAAAAAGGTCTGAAATTTGTAAAACTTTTCGGCGCTTCGCGTCGAAATGAGTAATTGTGTGTCCTATATATCTTTATAATAGCGGAAATCGCATTTCGAAAGGAAAAATGTCAAATTTTTCGGCGCTTTGCGCCGTTTTAAGACGATTCTTAATGATTTTTGCCCTCATAAAACCAGTAATTATCCAAAATACACTACCAAAGGTCGAACAACTCTGTTTTTACCATACTAAAGTCGCTACCATACTATATCATAGTACCCGAAAATTTGTGCGTACAAAATGCACAAAGACTTTAGGGAAGATCTTTGTATATGTACAAACGGACCTTGTACAAAAAACACTGCCTGGAAGCCATTTCTGTTCATGTAGGTTTCAAAACAATTTTTACAGCTATTTTTGCATAGTTTTCTTCTATTTTCAATTAAAAATTTCGATGCTTCGCATCAAATGCTATACATACGGGAAATCAAGCAGTGAATCATACTTCTAGACGTCTATCCGCCTTAATTTCACAAATTTTTTGGCGCTTCGCGCCAGATTTTTGTTAAAGTCAAAGAAATTTAATGATTTTTTCGCACAAAATTGTTTAACATTTTGAAATTTCTTGAAAAATTATTGCGTCAGGTGATTTTATGTAAAAGTATACAATGTAAAACACCGAAAAAAACGCTATTTTGCGCGTTAAGGGCAAATTTTCGGACCTATTTTTGACTGTTTTTGGAAAAGTTGTGATACCGCCCCCCTTAGGAAAATCCTAGATCCGCCACTGGTCCTATATATCTTTAAAATGGCAGAATTTGCATTTAGAATGGAAAAATATCAAATTTTCCGGCGCTTCGCGCCGTTTTGACACAATTTTTAGTAATTTTTGGCGTGAATAACCCATAAATTAGTTGAAATACACTACCAAAGATCGAAAACCCTCTTTTACCACACTAAAATCGCTACTGTACTATCTTATAGGCTCCGAGAACTGCTATTGACAACTCGTTAGCATTATTGAAAAGAAATTATGATTGTTCCATCCAAAACGTTTCGTGTATTATTTGCATTTGTTTGATTAAAAGTTGCTTTTGCCTTATCCTTTTTCATGTTCTTATGACACTTCTGCGTATATAGTGTGCGTTTAAAGCATGATTTAAAACCGGGAAATTGTCCATTAATCACCCGGGCAATCCGGGAAAAACAAGGGAATTTGATTTTGGGAAATCAGTGGCCACCCTGTATGCTCTCACCCCTTCCTATGCCCTTGTGTGGTTCATGTTTGTAGGTAGGTAAATGATTTTCTATTTAGACTGCAAGTATTTACGTAAGGATTGTAGAGCGCAAATTGCTAGATTAATTTTGCATGTTATGTACTCGTTGAAAATTATTTTCTTTTGTCTGTCCTTTACAGGCGCTTTTTAAAACTTAGTCCTTTGAATGCGGTAATGGCTGCGACGAGCGGAGGCCGAATAATAATGTTGGATGTCGAAGCGAACGACTTACCTTTAGAACAATTTATGCATTGCGTACAGGTAGGAACCGATTTTCAAAATTTAATAACCCACGTGATCTTTGAGGAGGGGGTTGACCCCCCTCCTTAGAATGGCTACTAAGCCCCGCAAAATGGCTGCGACACCCTCTCCCAGAATTGTTGATTTTTCGTAAAAATTGTAAACAGTGTGCCTTCTTAAGCGTTTTAGCCCAATTCTGACTCAAAGTCTCAAATTTTCGGCGCTTCGCCATTTACACATTTTTTGACTAGCGATTTTCTCAATTTTTTTTGTTTTTATGTTTTATAGGGAATGAGCATTGTCTGAAACGTCAAAAACAGTGTTTTTTGAAGTGTACGATGTACCCATTGCTTTTAAGCCCCAAAAAGGCGCTTTTTAAATTTTTTCTGGCCTGACCACCCTCTCAGAATTCCCATCCCATGCTGTACATGTATCGTACCCACCAGTTTGATTTGAAATGTTTCCAATAACGTTATAAATCATTTATTTCTGTGCGTTTTGTTACTAAGTACATATACAAAAGTACACGGCGTATTCTGTTAACAATGTATAAGTTAATTTTCACAATTTATTTTTTAAGCTTTCTTACAGCGCAATTTCTATTTTATGTATAATCCGGAGTTCCCTTGCCTTTGCAAAAGTTCTTCAAATAGGTTTCCCGTGTCGAACAATGGCAACTTCAGAACGATCAATTCGAAAAATACGGAAAAGTTGAGACTAATTATAGTGTTTTGTCGCTAAAGATATTAAATTTGACGTTTATACAAAGTAAATGACGCTCCAATTTTGATAATTTTTTGTGCTTATTATTTTTTGATGCATTTTTGGGCAAATATATTGAGTTTTTATATGTAGTAATTTATATATACTGTAGCTACATACTGCCTCACTTATACAAAGCCCCATATAAAGGATTTTATTTTGAGGTAATCGTAGAATTTCGAAAATGCATTCAATGCTTTCAGAAGCGATTTTACGTAATAGAACGACATTTTCGACGTGTCTTGCGTTTTTTGCATCACTTCTGCTGCTTTTGTTGTTGGAACATAAAAATTAAGGGGCGGCAAAATTTTTTGCATTTTTACTTTTTTAGACTTTATTTTTAGCTCCGTAGAGAACAAACAATGCAACAACTATGTACATAAACGTGTTATATCCGCAGGAAATTTTTAGTTAAATTTTGCGGCTTTCTAAAGATAAGTACTACAGTAATTTCATGTTATCGGGCTCAGAGCGCCCGAGAAATTTTGACTATTTTTTAAGCTCAATTTGGCAATTTTCCCGCTAGAGAACGTGAAAATGTGAATTTTCGTAGCTGAAAATTTCGAGAGAAAAATTTTAAGGGGAATCCATCTACCTCCCTTCCAGTATGCATGTGTGGAATAGGGTATCTTCCGCTACAATCGGAAAACGCCTTCAAGGTATTTGAACACGGAATTAATAGGAAGTCAGTCTGCATCAATAAAAGAATATTCGGTCTCAGCAGAATTTTTTGTTAAAAACTATAAAAGCACAATTATGTAGCTCGAGCTTAACAGATAAATAACTAAGAAAAGCAGCTGCTTTACATACATACATGCTCCTAGGGAGGGTTGAGAGGCGGTATTACCCCACAGTCAATGAACATTACAATTTGCTTCATCGGTTGATCCCATGTTCGCTTATACGTACACAAGTGTTTCGTCTTTATTATGTATATATGCATGTACGAGCAGGCCCGTATCCAGGATCCGGCCAAGAGGGGACGGATCCAATATAAATTGGACTATATCTCTGAAATTTGTCGGGATAGCTCGTAAAAACCGCGTTTTTCGACATGCACTATCCATTATGATCATAAATTTCGGACATTTCGAAAAATAAAATTTTTCACTCAAAACGCTATAAAAAGTGCCGTTTTTTGACTGTGCTTGAGCCAAAATTATGGAAAATACTTCACATCTGGCGCGAAGCGCCCAAAATCTGAAGATTTGACGAAAAAAGACATACGATTTTAACATCTTTCCGAGCATTATTTTACCACATCGAAATTTTTTTTCGCCAAGGGGGCAGGCCGCCCCCCCCGCCCCCTTAAATACGGCCCTGTGTACGAGTATGCTGTATACGTACATCACATGCATATTATTAAACAAGAATGGGACATTTTTCAATATTCAGAAATCAGAAACACTATTGTATCTTTTTCCCTCTAAGATGACCGAAGTCGGACGGAATTAATTTTAGCTGCTTCTTGATTTGAACCATCTTTTCTATATTATGATATTATATAACGTATTTAGCTTTACAGTTACCTTACATATCTTGGTACCTTTTAAAATTCGTTGGAAATTTCAGGTCGGTTTGAAGCACACGGAGAGAATTATAGATCAATTGCTTGACATGAAAAGTCTGTACGGCAAAAAGGAACGCGAAACATTGTCTTCGCTATTTTCGCCTCATCCTGATCTACTAAAGTTGATTGAGTCAATTGCGCAGAGTCGTCTGGATCTGATATTTGATGACACTCTAGATAAGTTATCGCGCGATAAGGCTGTTTCGGAGGTCAAGAGCGAAACATTTCAGAATGTTAAGACATTGTTGCAAGAGTAAGTATGTTTAGTGCTATCCTCTAAAAAACCCAAGAGCATTTATATTCTAAAAAACCCTTGGGGTTTTGTAGGTGACAAAACGGTTCCCGAAGAAATTTTTCTTAAAATAACATTATATATATATATATATATATATATATATATATATATATATATATATATATATATATCGAGAACATTATTATATATGCTTAGGTTTGACTGATAAACTGGGATAAATGCTTGATTGAACTCAAGGAAATTTAAAAAAATGGATTTCTGGGACACGATACGCATCTTTTAGTAACTAGCGGGTTTTTTAAAGTTGCACTTTTCATAAAAAATTGAGATAACGAAGGAATATTGAATCAAAGTGAGTGTTGGAGTACCTGGTCATGGTGTAGCCTTGATAAACAATCCCAAAACCCAGTAGTGTGTAAAGATAAATCGCACGAAAAGCAGAAATTGGGTTTTTAGAGGACAGCAGGACACATGTATCTTTCGTACTATGTGCACACATGCATACTGGGGTATGAGGGCGTGTCCCCCACTACCAGGACTTTTGAGAAGCATACCCCCTCAGGTCATTTTGGAACAAAACCGATTGCTTGAACCATGAAAAAGCGTCAAATGACGTCCGACAGCGTAATTCAAGTACATATACTTATTTTTAGAGCAATAGACTCTTCAATTCATTCATCCAGACACTTTTTTCCATTATTTTGTATATTTTTGATGCTACATGTCATTCAATTACCCTTATCGTTATTGCTTTCATAAAAGTTAAACCATAAATGTACATGAAAAATAAAATACGACGAATTGAGTGCAAAATTTTGATATCAAATAGGTAAAAAATTAGTCCATTTACCCCCCTCCCTCCTGGAAACTCGCTTTACTCCCTCCCAGAGCTTTTGACCGTGTGCATGCATGACTAAGTGCTTACAGGCATGCTTCCTTAAAGCATCGCAAATAATGTTTCTTTGTGGCCGCAACAGAAATTAAATTGTGTAAAAACAATTGAAACGGAAGTTTGATAGTGTACTAATGAAAATTCTCATGTTTCGCGCACTATCATATTGTGTAAAAATTTTTTGACGGCCGGAGCGGCCGTTCACCTGAAAATATGACCTTGCATTGTAACAGCTCAAAGTAATGGTAAGCGGGATAAGCCTCGTAGTTGGAGTAAGCGAGTTTCTAACATTTCAAAAATTCTGAAGAGATGCGTACGTTTCGCTCGTTTAAACGAATATTCATAGTTTTTGTTTCTTATGAAACTAGATTTTGTAACAGCAAAAAATATATCAATTTGTAAGGAAATGAAATTTTAGCCGAAAATTCATGGAAGAAGTCTTGTTTGGGGATGAATGGACGACCGAATTTGGGCAACGGAGATCGTTCATAATTGTGTTGCGCATGAATATATGCGACTCTTCTTACTTTGCAGTTCGAACAGCCAATTGACCTCATTGTCTTCTACATCTGTCGACTCAAACAATTTTGACGTAGCCTTTACCCAGGTCTGCAACGAGGTATTTCGGCGACGATTTTTCAAAACCGGACGCCGTTGCGACGGCCGGTCTGCTAATGAATTGAGACCCATAACATGCTCAGTTGGCTTATTTGACTCCCTACACGGTTCAGCAGTTTTTCAACGGTAAGGCGTTGAAAAAGTCTGGGAAGTACTAGTATAAGATAACAACCCCATCTATTCCGGCAAAGGGACTAGTTTCCCCAAAATTTCTGAAGTACGATTATATTTTATGAGGGTTCCTGAAAGGAAAAAATTGAAGATTCTTGAACGCGTTTGAAAGACAACCGGAATAGATTGTACATAGCACGCTTTCGAGCTAAAAGCCCGAAATTTTCCGGCGCTTCGTGCCGGATTTATTGTTTTTGTATAACTTTTGTCTTCCAAATAACTTAAATACAGTAAGTGTGACAAAAGTTTCTGGCACTGCACGCAGAATTATTTATTTTCTGATTGCTTTTCTTTGCAACATACCAGAATTGAGTGCAAAGCAAGTTAAGCTATTTCCAATAAAGGTCAAGCTTGGATACAATGTTCAAAAGTCATTTTTTGTACTCATTTTATGCAACTTATTCCTTAAATATGATTGAAATGAAGTTGAATTTCTCAAATTCTTATAATTTTCTCTTCTCCAATGTGTAGAGTTTGTTAGAAACGCTCAAAACACTACTTTTTTTGCCTATCTACTAGGGATGCAACGGATATCCGGATCCGGATCCGTTATTATCCGGTATTATTTTGGATCCGGATCCGGTATTTTGAAAAATTAAGATCCGGATCCCGTATTTTTCAGAAATAAGATCCGGATCCGTTATTTTTACAGTTTAAAACGGATCCCAGAGATTATTATAAAAGATCATTAAACCTTGAATTGTATTGAAGAAACAACATCATTATGAGACAAAAGCTTTACTTTGATTGACTTAATACTCAAATTCAATGACAGGCAAATTGTATTTAAGAAACAGCAGCTTTTCTGCAACGAAATAAAACGGTAGATTGCTCAAAGTCATAAGCTCAACTAACCGCTCATCTATATAAATTGATCTTGCATCATCGTTATTCCATTTTTTACCCTTAAATCGTAAGTAAGTTAATTAGGAATCCTCTCATAAAAATAAAATATTTTATGCGGCAAGTTAGCATGCTTCCATTGTCATTTGCACTTTTTTGTTTTTCCTGTTTCAAAGCAGTCTTTTAGCAATCTGCGCGTTTTTCTGCAAAGGAAAGTAGACATGCCTGACGCGAATCTTATACAATCTGTGCTTAACAAGAATACCTTTTCCTTTTCTTCGATCTGCTGGGACTTCTCTGCTTTGAACTTTTTATAATCCGCCGCATGCTTAGTTTGCAGATGCTTCGTCATGCAGGTGGTACCAGTGTTTTTTTTTGTACTCGGCAAAGATTTTTCCCGATGTACAAAGAATTTTCGGGACCGTCTTTGTACATGTACAAAGATTTATGGGAAGACAAAAATTGCAAAAAGGTCTGAAATTCGCAAAAATTTTCGGTGCTTCGCGCCGAAATGAGTATATGTGTGTTGTATATATCTTTATAATGGCAGAAATTGGATTTCAAAAGGAAAAATGTCAAATTTTTCGGCGCTTCGCGCCGTTTTAAGACGATAGTGATTTTCGCCCTTAGAGACGCAGAAAAAAACCAAGCTCATGCAGCTTTACTTATTTCATCATCCTATAGTAATTATGCTTCTGAAACTAATGAGCACCGTACTTGCGAACAAAAATTTAAGTATTAAAGAAAATAAAGCGTTCATAATGCATATTCATGGATCCGGATCCGTTATTATCCGTTATTTTGATAATTAAAGATCCGGATCCGGATTCGTTATTTTAAATTTTAAGGATCCGTATCCGGATCCGTTATTTTAAATTTTATGGATCCGTATCCGGATCCGTTATTTTGAATGTGTGCGGATACGGATCCGATATTATTGGAAAACCCGGATCCGTTGCATCCATACTATCTACATGTAGTTGTTGAGATATCTGGCTAAAAAATTTTAGTCCGTTCAAATTCAGAAGGTCGGCTACTAGGGATGTTCCGATTAATCGGAATCGGAATCGGGATCGGTAAGAATCGGTCGTTTTTCATGAAATCGAATCGGAATCGGTGATCACAGAATTTAAGGAATCCGGAATCGTCATTTCTGATTTTTAGAGAATCGGAATCGTATCGGAATCGGCCAAAAGTACACAAATTTCCGATTCCATTACCGATTCCATTCTTTTGAAATTATCGTGAAATTAAAAAGTTGTGAAATGAGAATTTTTCTTCAAATTGTCATAAAAAATCAATTTTGTGTTTGTTTTATTGAGGCAGGATGCAAATTCTGATAATCCGAGTTATTAAAAGATTCATTTTTATACTCGTGCTACAGCGTTAGAAAAACTTTGCTCACTTTTACGCTAGGGCGGATTTAAGGGGACAGGGGAGAAATGGGCGGTCAATCATTAGAAGTAATTTCTCAGATTTTTCCGGCGTTTCAGCCAAATATAACTTAAATATATTGCTTTCATTGCCACCTATCAACCTCGGCCATTCAACTGGATCAAAATTTTTTTCTGAGGCTCCGCATTTTCTAATACTTAAGCATTCTCATAGAATAATCCTTCAGATTCCGTGCCTTTCTGACATCACCATTCTTTAGGCAATCACAGTTCCAGTCTATAGAATCAAAAATTAGAGTATTCCCCTACATGAAGCCCAGAATACAATGTTAAATTCCTCAATTGGGCCATGCATACGATTTAATTTATTTAAAATTATTCTCTTCGGTGGCAAAATGGAAGTTTGTCTAACAGAAAATTTTTCAATATGTTATAAGCATAAGGCCTAGAACCTAAGTCGGCTACCCAAAATCCTGGACGCATTGATATCAATGTTTTTTGTACTCGGCAAAGATTTTTACCGATGTACAAAGACTTTTCAGGACCGTCTCTGTACATGCACTGAGATTTTTGGGAAGACAAAATTTGCAAAAAAGGGTCTGAAATTCGCAAGAATTTTTGGCGCTTCATGCCGAAATGAGTAATTGTGTGTTCTACTTACCTTTATTACGGCAGAAATCGCATTTCAAAAGGAAATATGTCAAATTTTTCGGCGCTTCGCGCCGTTTTAAGACGATTCTTAGGGATTTTTGCCCTTAGAGACCCAGAAATTAGCTAAAATACACTACCAAAAGTTGAACAACTCTGACAAAGATTTTCGGGAAGACAAAAACTGTAAAAAGGTGTAAAAATTCCAAAAATTTTCGGCGCTTTTTACCACACTGAAATCGCTACTCACTATATCTTACTACACGAAAATTTGCATGTGCAAAATGCGCAAAGACTTTTGGGGACCACCTTGTACATGGACAAACGGAGCTTGTACAAAAAAACACTGATTGATATGCGTAGTAGACATTACTTATTGTACCATAACGATCTAAATTCTGTCTAGCTGATTAATGGATCAGATTGCAACAAAACATCTTGTTATACTCAGGTGGAGAGAAAGTCAATGGTGGCAAGAATTTAATTATTTGCTGGATTGGCTACTGACAGACAATACAAATTTTCTAGTGCGCATAAAAGGCTTATCATCAAAATTTTCTTACTCCAAATGATTTTAGCGAAGTGCTAATATACTCGTCGTACATATAAACTGATGCGAATGAACATGCATAACAGATATGAATTTGAGCGAGCTAGCCTGAAGAACTGAATTTCAAGATAAATTAAAGCAAAATGCTGAATGCTTTGTTTAGTTTTACATATTCGGCAAACAAAGCATCTGATCGATAAAAAATAACTTTTATATTCATAAACTGTAGTGCGCACGCACTTCAATTTTGATTTCTTAAAGCATATAACGCTTAATCACAGGAATCGGAATCGGTATCGGAATCGGCCGATTCCTATATTTTAGAATCGAAATCGAATCGGAATCGGCGATGCTGAGTTCTGCAGAATCGGCATCGGAATCGGAATCGGCATTTCTGAGATTTAAAGAATCGGAATCGAATCGGAATCGGCCATTTTCAAAAAAGTGGTATCGGCACATCCCTATCGGCTACATACGTACCTGTCTCTATTTGAACATTAACAAAGAGGTAGTCCACCCGAATCTTAGTCGCGCTGATTATTGACGTGTCAGAATATCAGATTTACATGATTTTTTCGATTTGCGTTTGCTCGTTGTTGTGCATTCATATTTAAACTATTAAGCTAGCTTTTCCGGAGGCATATATTTTTAGATGACCTATGTACGGTTGTTAAGGTACATATGTGTGTAATACGTATGCAGTTGTTAAAATTATTTGTATTTTTAGATCTCAGCGTGGGAAATATTTTGATTTATCAGTAGGTGAATCGGTTGATAAAAGCTCGCTTTGGTCATGTTAATACAAATGTATTTCACGTTTTGCTACATTGGTGAATTGAGTCATGACTTGAGTATGAAATTTAAATGGAATTTATCCTAATACATCCATAAGTACACGATTTATGCATTAATTCGATGAAGATTAGTCTTACTCTCTGCTTCACTTCGTACGATGAATTGAGATCCGCGTTTTCTTCACGTTTTTTCAAGATGTTAATAAATCAAGAATTTCATGCTAAATCACAATTATTGGCTTCCTAATGCTCAATAAACTTATAAACTGACACCTTTGCCACCTTCAGGGAGGGGCGAGAGGGGGTATTACCTCCCCCTCGCTGAAGGGTACAAAAGTTAGGTACTGTCGAGCAGGTTGAGCCGAAAATAGTCTATTCTCACGCGATTTCCACGTAAAAATAGCCAAAAACGCCATTTACTATAGGAAAGATCTTAGATTTTACCCCTCACAGACTCTTAAAATCTCGAGTTTACTCCTCCCTGGGCAAACTTGACCTTGTGCATTTATGCACCTTTGTACCTAATACATCTGACGTGATAATGCGGTTGCCATATACTAATTTGATATAAAAATAGACGTCACTGCGCTTATGAATTGAATGATAAATGAACTTAAAGAAGCTGATTTTGTCTTCAAACAGCATAAAACAGTGCAAAGTTACCAGAAAGTAATTATAATGTGCTAGAAATCGTTAAACAAATAGACGAGATGAGGGCGGAGTGTTTGAATCGCGCGCTTGAGCAGACGTTTAAAAGGGGAGATGGGGTATCCCCCACTCAAAGTCGGTCGTCCCGACATCCCCCAAAGCCAAAATTTTTTTTGACCCTTTCCGATTTTTGGGAAAAATTGAATTTTTTCGCTATTTTTAGGCGTTTTCGATCGATTTTGGCCAAAAATTGGAGGTCGTCTTCCCATTTTCCCCTTAAAATGGCTGGAACCCCTCGCCCCCCAAAAAAATTCGAGCCGCTACATGTATGCGCTTGAGGCTGAATAAACAGTAATGCCACTCGGCACAAAGCGCCGAAAGTTTCTTGGAATTTCGCTAAAAAAATTCATTAAAAAGCGTTAAAATTACTACAGTTTTGCTGAAAGACGTCTTCGTATTCGTTAGCACGTCATGTTAACGGCCAAAATTTTCATTAGCGCGGGGCAACTTTTATTAGCGTGGCGCTAAAAAACCTTTGGTTGAGATGCGATCTAGAATAGCATACTTACGATGTACGTCATAATATAAGTACACCCTTACGTTAACTTGAGCCGTGGATTTCACTTCCAGGATTTCGTTGTAGTATCAGTGTTTTTTGTACAAGGTCTGTTTGTACATGTACAAAGATGGTCCCCAAGCCAAATTAGTTTATTTATATTTATTTGTCATTCAATTCATGAGCGCACTGGCGTCCCTTATCAGAATAAATTAGTATCTGGCAATCAGATTATCATTTGTGATGCTGTAATAGATAGAAAAGTGTTAGCTTCCTGTTTCTATTGAGCTTTAGAAAGACAATAATAGTGATTAAACTTGAATTTTCCGATTTAGGTATATAAATCTAGTTTTACTGGCAAGAACACTGTATTAATAAAGAAAAGGACATGCATCAATGACACTATAGCTATTATATAAGTAAAAAACTAGCGTGTCAATGTAAGCTTTTCCGTGCTAATGAAAAAAATTACCTAGCACCAGTTTAGAAAACACTTTTCCTACCTCTTTTTGATCAGTGGAAGTTTGATGAAAATAAAAAGGTTAATTTTTGCACATTACTCAGGGGTCAAACTCAAGTATTGTGCACATTGACATTAGATTCGGTGGAGGCCGCTTTACGAAACGACGCAGTGTCCGTTTTGCTCGGAGCCGTGAAGGAAAAAATGTTCATGCTGACGTATGAGTTTCCCGCTTATGCTAACAATGAACTTGGCACCAGCTTTAGAACCAACAGACGAGAATTGGGACACGGCGCTTTGAGTGAGCGTGCTTTGAGACCTTTGATGCCCGATGAGTTCGGCTTTGCTACGAAATTGAGTTGTCAGGTTCGTTTTAAAACATTATGCCACGACTTATTTTCAAACACGCTGCGTCCATACATGATCTTGGGGGAGGTGGAGGAGTTTCACCCTCCTCCTTCCACGAAAATTTTCACATCGCCTCAGAAATTTTTTAGCCCTTCCCCAGAATTCGAGATTTTTCGAAAGTTTCCTGAAAATTCGCAGAAAGGGTCGCCTACTTTTGGTGCCTATATGATTTTTATTTCTTGTCACGAAATTTACGCACTTAGAAATCCTGATGTTTTGCTAAGGATTTCGAGACCTATGCTGTAACATAAAATATCGTCGTATGTTTCAGCAGTAACGTTTATAACATACGACGAAGACCATACATGCATACGTTCAAAAGTTCTGGGAGGGGTAAACCGAGTTTTCTTGAGTGGGAGGGGGTTGAGCATTCTGCTGCTCGAAAATAAGTACTTGTTACTTAAAATTATACTTCGACGTTCTTTGACGCTTTTTAATGCTTTGAGCAATAGGTTTGGTTATGAAACGGCTTGAGTGGATGCCTTTCGAAAATCCTGGTTGGGGGATACCCATAGGTGGGCAGCAAAATGGTGATATGGCGAAAAAACACCATTTTTCAACGTTTCTTATTGAGCACTATCCATTGGCATCAATATTTGCGAAGAAAATTTTCAAAAATTGGATCCTGGATGGGGTATTTTGGTTTCTGGGGGTATTCGGCCTTCTTTCTGGGGGGTATTCGGCCTTCCCGTGTAAATGTGTGATGAAGACGTCCTGCGATAATCGATACATGTGTTCTAATATGGGCCAAGCAATTTTTAGCAAAGCTCAAGGACTCGTTAAGTGTTCAAATTTTGTGGTGAGACCTATACATATCTTTGAGACTGTGTAATGCCTATATGGTTCAAATAAATTTGTTTACGCCTTTTCAGATATTGGACATACATACTGACCTGTACCCGGGCTGTATCAAATTTATTCATCTTTCTCGCAGTCATACGTGATCTTGGGGGTTTTTACCCCCTCCCCTCCTTATAGAAAAAATTCTTTTTCAAGCGTTTTCGGCTATCGATTTGCTCAAAAGTGTCATATTTTCGGCAATACGCGCCATAGTTATGCTCATGTTTTGACTATATTTTGTTCAATTTGTGCCACTTTTTTGATTGATTTTCTAGAACTTTTGCATCGTCAGAGACGTCGAAAGACGATGTTTTCGACGCATACCAACCATGTTTGGGCTCTAAAATAAGCACTTTAAAATTTCACCCTTCCCGCCACACTCCCACCCTAGAATTCCCATGTCGTGCGTTTCTGCTCTCATCTGTTCTGTTTAGGTTATGGAAAGCAATGGGTCGTCGTCTATGGCATCAGTGTGCGCCGGTAGTTTGGCATTGATGGATGGAGGAGTGCCTGTTAAGGCGCCCGCGGCAGGAGTGGCTATCGGGCTTCTTCATGAGGTGAGCTGGAGCTTATCGGCAACAAGGTCGCTCGAACCACATGATTTTCACTGCCTAAATCCTGTGTATTTATGCTGCTATATTTCCATCTAATATACGTATATTTTTGTTTGTGAGAATGAAGACTGCATATGCACGTCTATTGACTTTTGTCAATGTCTTGAAGTTTTATGTTCGAAATACTGCAAGTTTTGCTAGCTGCGTGATCGTAAATGAGCTTAGGAGATGAGAGCAATTTTATATCTGTGTGGTTTTTAAAAAATAAAGCATCCACTTTATAATTGTGTTTTATTGTTTTTCTCCTTTTTTTGCAAAATATATAACTATAAAATTTTTTTTGTGTTTTATTTCTATAATGCGGAAGTAAAATCGTGCATTCTGCAAATGTATTACACTTAGGTTTCTAGGAGCCGCTTCATCATGAGCTTACAGAATGCAAAAAAAATTTATTTTTCAAAATTTAAAGACGCCAATAAGTAGAGCTCGCTTCGCTCCAAAATGCCTTTATGTTTGTTTATGTACCTTATAATAGTTCTCGAGTTACATATCTGACTTGAGAATCGCCTCCCCTCAAAATAAAATACTGGGTACGGGCCTGTACGTATGTATATACATGTGTATGCAAAAAACCCCTTAATATCACTTGCCTGCATAGTGATCGATATCACAGCTGCATTGTGTGGGTTGATTAGTGCGCTAATCAGCTAGTGGGTATGAAACAACGTTTATGTTCATGTAGCTTTACTAAAATGTAATAAGGCCCTAAAAAGTGATTATTTAAACGTTGAAATGTTAGAAAATAGAAATACCTCATGATTTCGGCATGATCTCTAACACACGCATGCATACGTATAACGGCTTAAAATTTTGGGAGGGATTCCCCGGCCAATTTAGGGGGGGTGGTGAATGTCCTTCAATTTTTGGCAAAAAAACCTAAAAACGGCCAAAAATCGCAAGTTTTTTCAATAATCGGGAGTCAGAAATTTCCTGACTTTGAGGATGGGGAGACGACCAACTTTAAGTGGGGGATCCCCAACTCCCTTGTTACATGTCTGCTCGTATGTATGTGTTGTACATGACATCTTTTATTCCTATTATTTCTCTTTTTACCTTCATTATTTATCTTAGAACATTTTTTTATTCTCTCAAGCCCTCAACCCCTTTAAATGCAGGAGCGTAACGAGGATCTTATCCTGAGAGGGGCAAATTTTTGAAATAGCATATTTCCAGAACCGTCAGAAGCTATACATAAATAATTAAATTTTAAGCGCTTCTCAACGAGCTCCATACAATAGTGAAGAATTAAATAGATGAAAATCTTTTTGTGCAATTTAAAACTGATACAAAAAGCTGTCCTTCGTGCTTTCTGTTTGACTAATTTTTTAACACCCGTTCTGGGCTCGAATGAGAGAAATTGTGGAATTCTTGTCTCTACATTCAATTTAGGGGCTTTCCAGAAAACTTTTAACATTTATAACTCCAGTCCTGATTTTTTAGATAAAAATATAGTATAATAGAAGAACAGGAAATCCGTGTTTGCTTTTACTATCTCAAAATGTAGTAGAAACCTCTTTTGACCGTCTTTTTATCGGGCTTTTGAGACTTTGAAAAAGATACATTTCTTCGTTTTGAGGGCCACCCTCCCCAGCTTAAATGCTTGTTTTATGGAAGCTTACATTACGCTATCACTGTTTCGGATACGTCTCCGATCGTCAATCGTTATTACTTGATTTTTTTATTCTTGCTCATCTTTTGCTCTCATTCAGTTAGGAGAACAAAGTTCTCCCGGCACTTCGACTCATTACAGTCTTCTAGTCGACATTAATGGCTTGGAGGATTTTTCGGGTGATATGGACTTCAAAGTCGCTGGCACTAAAACGGGGTTGACAGCTGTGCAACTGGATGTGAAAAGAATGGACGGACTGAGCGTAGACATGCTTCGAGAATCCCTGGAAAAAGCTCATATAGCCCGCGGTGATATTCTGGCGCGGATGGCTGAACAGGGCCTCCAAAATCCGCGTCAAGTTCCGAAATGTAATCGGCCTGTTGTTGAAGAAATAATCGTTCCCGTCAATAAACGCTATCGTATGATGCGAACGGGCGGTTATACCCTAAGGTCATTGTTCGAGAGATTTTTGTCATATTCATATGACTTAACTTGAAGTATCAAATTTTAGTTTTAAGCTAAAATGCACCAATTATATGTATATACTTTTTCAAATACAGTGAGAAGTCTGGTTAGGTTTGCATACGACCATACATGCGCAGCATGGGAATTCTGAAGGGTGAAACCCAGTGTTTTTTGTACAAGGTCCGTTTGTACATGTACAAATATGGTCTCCAAAAGTCTTTGTTCATTTTGTACACACAAATTTTCGGGTGCTTAAATATGGTACAGTAGCGATTTTATTGTTGCAAAAAGAGAGAGTTGTTCGACTTTTGGTAGTGTATTTTAGCTGATTTATGGGTCTCTATAGGTATAAATCACTGAGAATCGTCTCTGAAACGGCGCTAAGCGCCGAAAATTTTGATATTTTTCCTTTTGAAATGCAATTCTGCCCTTATAAAGATATAGAACACACAATAACTGATTTTCGGCGCGGAGCGCCGAAAATTTTTTTCGAATTTTAGACCTTTTTTGCAATTTTTGTCTTCCCAAAAGCTTTGTACTTGTACCAAGACGGTCCCGAAAAGTCTTTGTACATCGGGAAAATTCTTTGCCGAATACAAAAAAAACACTGGTGAAACCTAAAGATTTTTCTAAAGCGCCTTGTTGGGTTTAAAAACGGTGGATACGCGTCAAAAATATCGTTTTTGGGCGTTTAAAACGATGCTCCATCTTTATACGACGTAAAAACATAAAAAAGCCCCGAAAATAAACATATCAAAAATTTTCGCATAATCTGAATTCAATATGGTCAGGACACGAGTTTATCGCGCTAATCGCCTAGTGTTTGACACTTTTGAGCAAAAAATAGCTAAAAGCGCTTAAAACAGCACCTTTTCTACTAATTTTTTTGAAAAATCGCTTATTATGTGGGTGGAAACATTTCGGGGGTGGAAAAACCATGAAAGATTATGTACATTTACGCATGTATCTTTACGTCAGCAAACTTCCTCAAAAGTTTGGGATGAGGTGGAAAACATAGTTTTATTCGTGGATCGGCATCACTTGTTATAATTGCTTGTGTTGTTTGCAGGCGCGTACCTAGGAGGACAAAAGGCGCCGCTTTTGAACTATCATTTACCAAAACTTTGCACCCGGATGTATTTTTTTGCATAATGTTTGTCTTCTGAACAGCCAATTTTGAGTGAGACATGTGAAGGACATGACAAAAGTTTTCGGCGCTTCGCGCCGTTTTTTTAATTTTTTTGTATAGTTTTTGTTTGAAAATGTTCATGTTCATCGACTGTATGATGAGGGAACGGTCGTATAGGTGGAACAATAGATTTTTTGTATACGAATTCGTAACAAACTAAAACATTTTCAATTTTTCTCCATCATTGATATAGAGCTTATTGAGAAACGCTTGAAGTCATTATTTTTGCCGACCTCCTGGTGGTCTTTGAGATATCGGACTTCTAAAATTTGCTGATAATTATGTATGTACGTCCAATTTTTTTGAAGGGGATCCATAATTTACATAGCTTACACAGGGGCGGATTTAGGGGGCGCCCCTCCTCCAATTGGCGCAAAATTAAGCATTTTTGAGCGATTTTTAGCGATTTTCGGGTTAAAACGGCTAATTTTTCCGCCCAAGTCAGGGTTCCGCCCACACATGGGCGTGGGGGTTTGGGGGGTATACACCCCCCAGAAGTTGAAATACCCCCCCCCCCAGAAATCAAAATACCTCCCCCCAGAAAAATTTTTTTTGCTTTTTTAGCAATTTTTTGATGCCATTGGATAGAGCTTGATGAGAAACGTCGAAAAATGGTGTTTTTTTTGCCATACGACCACTTTTAAGACCATTTTTTGACCTTTAAAAATTTTTTCACCCCCCCCCCCAGAAATTTTTTCACCCCCCCCAGAATTTTGGTGCTGCCCACCTATGGTTCCGCCCCGCCCCCTTAGGGGTACCGCCCTTGGGAAAATCCTAGATCCGCCACTGAGCTTACATAGGCACATTTAAAAATGTAATATTAGCCCACCAAATAAAATAAAGCATTAATTGCATGGGGAATACATACAACCTCCTTGATACATAGCCGACTATTTTTCAATATATTCAAAAGTTCGCGATTATCTTTTTAAGCCAAGAGTTCTATTAGAACGTCTCTTCAAACGTTTGTAGCACTATTTATTACTGTTGAATTCGTTGTTTAGGAAATTAGAATCGGATTTGGGTGTTCAAATTACTCAACTTGACAATCAGACGTATCGTATATTTGCTCCACAAAACGACGTTTTACAAGAAGCTAAAGAAAGTATTCAGCAAATGCTAGAACGAGGAGCTGATCAGACGCGTGATTTGGAATTTGGCGCCATTTACAACGCTAAAATAGTTGAAATATTAGAGAACGGTAATTTTCACCTGTGTTCTATGTAAATACAAATCTTCCATACGTACTTATATGTCTAGTTAGACTTTGATAAACAAGCCAAGTAGCATCCGTTGTAAACAGACAAGCACCGCATGGGAAATCTGGGAGGGTTCAAATATTTAATATGCCTTTTTTGGACCTAAAAATGGTGGGTACGCGTCAAAAACATCGATTTCGGCGTTTCTGGCGATGCTCTATCTTTCTAGAGTATAAAAACATAAAAAAATTTTGAAAAAGAAGTCGAACAAATTTAACACAATATAGAAAAAACGTGATTATATGGCGCGAAGCGCCAAAAATTTGACACTTCTGGGCAAGCAAATAGCTAAAAACGCTTACGAAATCGCCAATCCTGCGTATTTTCAGGAAATTTTTGTTAACTCCAGAAAAATCGCGAATTCTAGGGGTGAAACCCCTCCAACATCATGTATGATTGTAAACTGCATTCCATAGGTGCTTGAGTTAACCATTTGTCGATTGCTTCTATATCATAGTATTTCTTGATGCTTATAGGTTGCCAATAAAAACGGTGTTGTTTGAAAAACTGTAAAAATCTAACAAATTAAAATTCGATAATAAAAAAATTTTTTAATCAATTTCTTAAACATTGAAGCGAGAATTTACGCTTTTATCAGACATTAAGCAACTCGAATCTCGATTTAGGTAGGCATGCAACTATGTAAATGCAATGCGAATAAATTATAGTTACCTAACTCGGCATTGAACTCGAACTATCGGGTCCTCAATTTATGGAGGAAAAACTTGCGTTTTTGGCCGTTTTTTTGTTTTTTGGTCAAAAAGCATCTAAAATTGCATAAGACAAAAACTCACTTTCAGTGAGAAATCTCAAATTAGAAGAAAAAACTCACAAAAAAAGGCAACTCAAAAAAACTCGAAGTTAACTAACTTTTCGAGAAAAAAACTCACGGTTGGCAACACTGGAAGCAGAGGGTACAAAAGGTTATTTATCAGTTGTCACCCGGTTTACAGCACAACTGTAAATTGTAAAGTGAAAGGCACCAGGTGCATGTGAAACGGACTGGTTTACAATAGAATTGTTAATTGTAAAGTGAAGGGCGCATGTTTATGTGAAATAGACTTGGTCTGTTGTCAGCACATGTAGGCGTGGGGGTTTGCATTGCACCCCCAGAATTCAATTTTTGAAAATTTTTGTGTTCTCTTCGCAATTTTTTGATGTCAATGGATAGTGCTCGATTAGAAACGTTGAAAAATGGTGTTTTTTCGCCATTGCATCATTTTTAAGACCATTTTCTGACCTTTGAAAAATCCTGGACCCCTTCCAGAATTTTGGTGCTGCCCACCTACGGTTGTCAGTCTGCTTATGTAGGCGCTGTGCAAATATAGTCACATTTCTAGGTGTTTGTGTCACTCTTTCGCCCGACTCTGATCCGATCTTCATTCCTAATTCTCAACTGGATGTCCGAAACGTCAGGCATCCGAGCGCATTAAATTTGCAAATTGGTCAAGATTTGATGGTGAAATATTTTGGACGGGAGCCGACCTCGGGTCGAATAAGATTATCGAGAAAGATATTGCTCCAAACGACAGCCTCGCTTTCAAAGTCGAACGATTTGCTCGAAAGTGCTGAGCAAATTAAGAAAATATCGGCCATCGATTCCAGTAGTACGAGTGAAGACTTTTCAGTCAAGTCGCCTTGGACAAAGAAGGCAAACGGACAATCATGAGATGTACATTGAATGGACAGTCACAGTTTATTCTGATATATGTACGTACGTACCATATTTCTAATCATCGTGTAAGCGCGTAACTTGTTTTCGTACATTATGCTGATTTGATGCGTCTGTTTTGAACTTGGATTTATTAGGCATGCAGACATGCTTCGCAAATAAAATACGCATTGCCGCTTTAAGATTCAGCTGGAGTAACTCGTAGTGTGTGCTGTTTTAAACAGCGAAAACACCATAGGTGTTTATTTATTTTGCATTTCTTCATCGTTTGTCTGTCGGCGTACATAAGCTGCATAATCATAGGTAGCGTGTTAGCGCGTACCTACATATATGTACTTGGGTACCCCTTACATATGAATAACCTCTACAGCTATAACGGGTCACATCTAGAAGGTGCGATTTTTTTAGAAGATGGATAAATAAACAGATTATTAGCTCTTTTTTCTTCACACTCAACACGGGTCTCTCGTGGTGTGCGCGTAAAGTTGTTGTTTAACATTATAATATGGGAAGGTTTTCCAGGGCAATTTTAAGATAATTCCGTATTAATGTCTAATAAAATTTGGTGATAAGGAACTGTAGTGCCTAAAATTCTCTAAAAGCTTCTTATTTTTCGAAGTTTGCATTACTTCTCATGTAAGAATGTAAAGAGTGAAAATCTGGAGGTGAAAAACAATTTTGGTCGCGATTCCAACATCGTTATGTCTTTCAACTTGTCCTTGAGAGTCCGCAAGTCTTTTTGTTGAAAAAGTGCTACGTTTTTAAGGCTATACGCCGAACTTGACCGCGCTTGTATAAAGCCAATACGGAGCTATGTTCTAACATTTTAAGGTTTAAACTCTAAAGGTGGATGAAAAAACGTTTTTGCCTTCGCTGAGTTTGACAAATCTCCGGATCTGCGAAGTATTTTAAAAATAAACTACGTCTCAAGGGTCACAACTCACACATCTTATTTAGATACTTTTCTCTAAACTTAATACAGAGCTAGTTCTGAAGGCGTAAAGTTTAAACTAGGATAAAATCATGTTTTTCGCGCCTTTTTTGCCTGACACCTCCGGTTATAAATCGGATCGTGCTATTTGTTCTAAAAATGAAGCATATTTCAAGGGCTACACTCCGCATTGGCAGGGGCAGATTTAGGGGAGGGCCGCCCCCCCCCCATTGGCCCAAAAAAGTGCGAAAAATTGAGCATTTTTGAGCGATTTTCGGGTTAAAACGGCTAATTTTTCCGCTCAAGTCAGGGTTCCGCCCCCCCCTTTAGGAAAATCCTACCGCCACTGCGCATTGGTCGCGTTTCTTTACGTTCGATGCTTAGTCAATTCTGGAGGTGTGAAGATCCAATTTTGTAGGGAAAAATAACATTTTTGCAATTATTTTGTCTGCCAACTTGTCCGATTATGGATAAGGATGTTCGAGCTAATGTAAAAACAGAATATTCGGAGGAAACTACATCGCAGTTGGATGCGTAAATTCAATATTGTCTTATTTCTTGAGGTGCAAACTGCTAATTCTGGTTGAAAAAACATCAAGCATTCCATTAGAAAAATTAGTTTGCACTCAATAGAGGCGTTAAGTACTTTACACGAGTCATTTATTTTGCTCTTAGAACCTTGTGGAGAGTCCATTTTCGAAAATTTTATTTATTCGTAACATCAGGATTACGAGTCTGGCATTACACATTCTCTACATTAAGCGGTTGTGTAAAGTCTGGAGACGTACTCAAGTCAAAGAGCAATGCCAAAGGTCAATTTTTTTAAATATCCGGAACATGTCAGTATTTCTTCGTCACATCATGATTGTGAACTTGACTGCAATTTTCTTTACAATTAGTAGTTGTGCAAAGTTTACACTGAAGATTAATTTTAGATTCAGGAGATTGTACAGGGTAAACTTTTCCACGAACTGTTCTACATAACATCAGGATTGTGATTTTAGCTTTCGACTTTCTTTGACTCAATTGTTGTGCACTTTACACAGAAAATAATTTTTCTTTTCACAACGCTGTAGAAGGAAATTTTGTAAACTATTCTTCGTAACATCAGGATAACGAATCGGGTAAGAATTCTCTTATTTGCAGTGTGGACATTGATGTGAAAGAAGAATCTTGTTTTCCGTGTTGTTCGCCTGTAGCATTTCATGCAGCAACTTATCCATCAATAAATTTACTGACTGATTTAGGTAACACAACGTTTATAGTCCGTTTCACACATCTTCGGTCATAAATTTCAAAACTGTGTCTGACAATAAACTGACAGATTGTGATTATAGCATTGCGTAATCCTCGACTTGCTGCCGATGAAAATTAGAATTTATGCACGAAGTTATGTGAAACAGACTATAGATAGACTGGTACCTATTTCAATCATTCTTCTATTTGTGCACAAACATCTATACACGCCTGCTGAAACATCTGGCGCGAAGCGTCGAAAATTCTAAGAACTCGTGCTGAAAAATGAGAAATATGCTGTAATAGTTGTTTTTGCTAAAAATTTATCTCAAGTCATGTGAAAATGTTTGCTGCTAAAAACACCTATTTTGATGCACGAATATGGTTTTCAGGCCGTCAAAAAAGTAAATAAAGCTGACTAGACATGATATTATTCGGCGCGAAGCCTTGGAAAAGAATTACAATAAACAGTAATTCAAAAATCACTAGATCTAGTATTCATCATTTCGCCAGCTGGGCCAAAGGGGAGCAGCCTTCCTCCACCCTTAAGCCTTTCCCTGCACGAGTTTGTGGTTTTCACGTATACTAATTTTCGACTAAAAACTAACTTTGCTGATAATGCATTTTGTGGCTACCTTCGTATGGTTTTTTCCAAAATAAAGACTGGGTAAACATTTTCTGGAGGTCCACCGATTTTTGGGGAATCTTTCAGATTCCGGGGTCCAGAAACCCCCACGCCCATGTGTGGTATCAACCGTCGTACAGACCCCACGTCCATGTCTGTACTTATGTACATATGTACGTGCCTATCTACTTAAGGTTCGCTTCATCACTCCCATTTATTTCAGCAGCTGAACCCAGTCATCCAAAAAACGATAAACGATCAGGAGCGTCTATAAGTCGTCCACTCGTCAGCATACCTGGGCATGGGGGTTTGGGGGTATGCACCTCCCTAGGAACCAAAATGTCCCCCCAGAATTCAATTTTTTGAAATTCTTTTGTTTTTTTTCGCAGTTGTTTGATGCCAATGGATAGTGCTCGATGAGAAACGTTGAAAAATGTTGTTTTTCGCCATACCATCATTTTTAAGACCATTTATAACTTTGAAAATCTTGCACCCTTAGAACTCTGTTGCCGCCCACCTATGCTCGTCAGCCAGAATAGAACAATTATTTTGCGAAGATAAATTACCTCACGAACCATAATTTGACTTCAAAATATATACTGTTTATGATGACGTAGGTAGGTACTACTAAGCGCTTCACAATGCTACTAATCTCAACTATGATTTATAAGACATCACAAATAAAATTATGACTAGTTACCTACTTAATCTTTTCTACATTTAGCACATTTCATCATAATAAAAATGATAAGATCAATAAGGCACGTTTTGCTATCGCAAATGTTCTGATTAGCCTATCAAAGACCTTTCAATTGCGATCTGACAAGCTTCTCGTTCGCCAATACCTTCTAAACGAAAGATAAAATCGATAAAAAAACAGCTATATACATAGACAGCTAAACATAAACTAAGCCTGAGTAGTTATGTATATGCAACGAGCGGAGCGAGTATTTCAAATCACTAAATTAGCCTTTAATTATGAAACAATAGAATATTTGGGCTGTTGTTATTTGGAAAAAACACCAAACACTTGCAGTCATTCTAAATTTATTCGAAACTATCAAACTTAAATGAAATTGACTATAAAGTACACAACTTTTTACAGCTAACAGCAAGTAAATGTCATTAAAAAACAAGATTTATGCTGATTGTGATAATCATAGAAAAAATATCAGCTGTCATTTACCTTCTTAACCACACCTGGGCAATAGGTGCAACCATCAGGTGCAGCCCGGTACAAGCTAGAGGGTCTGCCAGTTGCGACTGATATGAGTAGGAAAGTTTCATGTACAATTTCAGATAAATGAAAACACTGTCAAATGCTTAAATGAGCTATTTATGCTAATGCACTCACAGAACAATCACTCAAGATCTAGTCTAGTGTTCAATTTTAAACAAGCTTCATGACCAATTACTTTAACGACTGAGCAACCAATCGAAAAAATTGGGTTTGGGTACCAGCTGGAGCAATGGGTATTGCCCAGCTATGTTCGTAACTCAATTAATTCAGCTGAAAATAACGGAGTATGAAGAACAAGTAAGCTTATAAGATACAGATAATTTCGTACCAATGGCAAAACATTCCAAGAAAAAATATGAGTTTTGATTTTCATTCAAAGATTTGTGGAGAAAGTTGGTTTTTACAAATACCACTTATATCAAAGCTAGGACAGAGGAAGCTTTTATTACTTTTAAATTCCCTGAAAAGACTAAATCATGCGGAAATCTCTTATTTATAAAAGAACACACGCTAGCGCAAAACATTTAATTTAAGATAAAAAGCTCACGGCGAAGATAGCAAACGATTTTTAAATACGAAATTCGTCTTATGCTTCAATACCAGCAAAATTTAATTTATAGAAAATTTTTCCACGTATCTCTACTTGAAGCGTGCTGTGTATGTACATCTAAACATATACACACGCAAAACAATTAATAGTAAATAAGAAAAATAATGTTTAATACATAATTACATACAATCACTGAGAAAAACGCAGAAACGACTGGCTGATGAAAAACTCATAATTACCTTCATGAACGCATGAGAATCAATCGCAAACTCGTTTAAGCAGATACTTTTCGCCTTTTCGATCATATCGTTGGCGTTTGAACATGCGAGAAAAGTCGATTTGTTGACCGTCAGTAAAGTATAGGCAGCCATAAAGATGACATCAAATCCTTCGTTGAATAAACAATCCCAAATTCGCATGACCGTCTGATAACAGGAAGAATAATACAGCATAATTCTGAATCAAAGCCAACTGAAAAACTATGTAGTCTCTTTCATTTAATCTTGCAGTTTTCAAAAATTCAGACAATAAAGAATGGTTTAAACTCATACAGCAGGAAGGACTGATATTCAACAGTACCTATAAACGAATAAAGGTGATCTTTCCCACTATTTAATGGCATTAATGCATCATAGGTACTTCAGAGTTAAGGCTCATTCATACTTCGCCCGATCCGACGTCGCGCGACACCGCATGTCGCATCCTGTCGGACTCTTGTCGGGCAGAGCAGCATGCGCAGTGTGCGACACGCGTCCGACACGATGTGGCATGCGGTGCCGCGCAGCCTCGCATCGGACATCGGATCCGACTTTCATTCATACTTTATCCGGCTTCTTCCGACTAGAAATCAATATTTTCACCACAACAAACATTGATGCCACTTGTTCTTGCAAGTTTCAACTGAATTCATGTTAAAAAATTTTACTTCAATCTTCTCAGTAGCGTCACCGGTGGGAGGAAGGGGGTTGAAAATGCTGCTGCCTTTTACTATTTTTTCATGTATTAAATAAAAATTAAATGCTGAAAGTATCAAAGTTCGTTTCATGCGCCAATTTATTTAAACTTATTTACCGGATAAATTAGGATCAAGATACGGACCATGCTGTAAATATTTTAACGTTATAATACAATATTAAAGTGCACTTTTTTAAATTTTACGAAATTTTTCTGAATTCCTCATGTTCAAAATCCTGGATATATCTTCTTAAACCATACTTCATTCAATAAAAATTAGTTCCGACGCATGAAAATACGTTTATAGAGAGATGAAATAAAATGAATTGACTGCGCGCCAATCTTCCTATACGCTGTACTTTACATTTCAAGTGTGTCGGACGGACGAAAGATGAAACCAACTCAACTTGTCCGTTCCGACAAAAAAGTCGCATTGCGGCACAGATTACGACGTCATGCGCAAAGAAAAGTCGGACGCGTGTCGCATGATGTCGGATAATGTCGGACTCATGTCATAGCGTGTCGGAGCGGATTTGTCAATTTTCGCATTCCGACACCAAATCGGACGGAGTCGGACGAAGTATGAATGCGCCTTTACCTTTGAAACTTTATTCGTGATGCGGTGTGAATTGAATTTAAGGAGGAAACCGCAAACTTATGCGAAACAAACTACTACAAAGTACGTTCGGTACGAAAATGAAGTTTTTACGATAAACCCTCTTCAAAAAGGCATATGCGCCTCAGTGGCGGATCTACGATTTTTCTAAAGGAGACAGTACCTCAATTTTTTCAAAACAGTTATAAAAAGGGTCGAAAAACCGGCTATTTACTTGCAGAGTAGAATTATTCGCCATTTTATACTGTCTATTTTTAGCCAAAAATAATTTCTATCGCAAAAATTTGCAAAAAAATTTCAAAATTTTGAGCAATTTAGTGCAAAAATGCTTAAATTTCTTTGAATTTAGCTAAAATCTGGTGCGAAGCGCCGGAAAATTTGTCAAATTTCGACAGAAAGACTCTTAGAAACATGAATTACTTCGTTATTCCCTGTTTTTGTGCATTTGGAGCAAAGTCCATCGAAACATTCAACGTGGAAAGCAAAATCTTTTAGAATTTATGCTCCAAATGGAAAAAACTACAAATAATAATGGCTATCAGGCCGCCAAGAAAGTGAATAAATGTAAAAGCACCGGCAAAATTTGAGAAATAACTATGGTCGATGGCCAAAAATCACTGCAAAGTACATATCCATCCTTCATCTCGGCAAAGATTTTCGGCCGATGAGGTGGGCGGTCGCCTCACCCCACCGCTTTTAAATCCGCCCATGATGCGTCTACATGGTGTATGAAACTGCGAAAAATTGGTAAACGTGGGTTTGGGGCGAGGCAAGAATTACAGGACTGCAAATGCATAACGTTTAAGCGCTTGATGCTCAATTGAGAAGAAACCTATTTTCATTAGTTAGCCAGAAGTTCACATCGTGACCATAGTTGCACAGCATGGCCGATCTGGAAGGGGATCAGCCGGTCTGGGGGGAGGGGAGGGTGAAAAATTGGGCTTTTTTGAACCGAAATGACCTCAAAAACTGGTGTAAGCGCTAAAATAGCGTTAAAACTACTTTATTACCACGTTTTCAGTCATCAACTTAAAGCACTTTTGGAGAAAATTTTTAATTGCTATCCGTTTTTGGCTTTCATTTTGCCCCATTTTCTCAACAAAACTTTCCATTTTTCCATTCTAGGGGATCAGGATTTCCACAACCCCCACGTGCATGTCTGATCGTGACCAGTCATGACGTTAGAGGGGAGTTATCGTCAAGCTTTATCGAGTCATCACAATCAGACACGCAGTTGGATTGTGATTTAATACGAGGGTTGTTATAAAACTCGTTTTAGCTGTCTGATAACTTTTTTCTATCAGAGTTATCAAAAAGCGGTTTTTTGCTCCTTATTCTGCAACTTCTGCTTTACATTTCTGAACTCATCATTTCTTCTTATCTTTTTTCCGCTTTCAAGTAAAACAATTCTGTTTTATGATAGATTAAAAATACTGAAAAAATAGCCCTAAACAGAAGGTCCTATGACTTCATTCTTCAAGGAAAAAGGTCAATAATTCAGCTGAGAGAATCCAACGTTGTAAAGAACTTTTTAGAATGTTTTTTGTTCATAAAACGTGCATTTGTGATAAAGCAAATTTTTTGTCAAAATCAGCAAAAATTGAGTTTCAACGAAAAATGCATCACTGAAAAGAGAAAATAAATCACAATGGGATTTTTGGTAGTGCATCGATGAAAGTCACAAACTGTCTTTGTTTTACCGAAATTTTGAGATCAAATGCTAATCAGTGCCTAAGCTGCGACAAGATAAAAGTTGTTTATCTTTTGAGGTATTTTATAAAATTTTTCTAGAAAAGGCGGAAAAAGATAGAAAAAATGGTGACTTTAGTAATGTAAAGCAGAAGTTGCGTCACCATATGCAAAAAACCATATATCTTGATATCTCTTATACAGAAAAAGTTATCAGACAGCTAAAACGAACTTTTATAACAACCCTCATACATCCAGGAGAAAAGGGAAAATTTTCAGCGAAAATAAGTCACAGAACAATAAAAAAGAGAAGGATGAAAAATCTCTTCGAAGCGTGTTAAAAAATCACATGCAAATTGTAAACTCAGGTAGTCTTGTGTGACTTAAGTCAGTTATTCTGGCCATATTAAGACAATAAGCCTCCTATCTTATCCCAACAGATCACATCGACTTTCAGATCGGTATCGTTGTCCACCGCCGGGCAGAATCAGACATATGTATGCCCATGAGTAGAAGAGTTCTAGACCCCAGAACTCAGTCAAGTATATATAAAATTGTCTATCCATTCCAGAAATTTAAGTTTTGGAACATTTTCGCTTCTTCGCACATACGTATGTGCACACAATTTGATTAGAAACATCGAAAATTATGTTTTGCCCATTTTTCATTTTTTGGTCCATTTTATTTAAAGAACGCTCGGATTCTTCGGAGTTTCAAAACAGCCGAAGCTTAAAACAAGCTTATAAAACTTATTATTAATTAAACGGATATTTTCCTGATAATAGAGATATTACTCTTTATTTCTTTTTATTTCAGAACTTTGACGTACGAAATAATATATCTCTGTAATGCCTGCATTTTGTCTGATAATTTATGTAAAAATTATACACCTTTTCCTACTTAGTTTAGAATAAGTGTCAAAATTCAAGGAGAACAATTTGACCATTTTGGAATAAGTAAGGATTCCGTTTTGTTGGCAAGAAGCGCCGCAATCACGCCGGGCATAGACATGATCTTGAGGGGCGGGGTTTCACCCCTCCAGAATTCGTAATTTTCCAAAAAAACCGTAGAAAAGTCCTGTTTTAGGCGTTTCACTATCTGCTTGCTCAAAAAGGCCAAATTTTCGGCCATTGACTCATTTGTTGACTATATTTTATTCAATTTCGTCAGGTTTTTTCTGATATTTTTCGAATTTTTCTGTTTTTATGCTCAGGAAATATAAAGCATAAACGCCGAAAAGTAATGTTTTTAATGCGTTATCCACCTTTATGAACCACAAAAAGGCACTTTGAAATTTACCTTTCTGCTTGGAAATCGAAGAATAACAATCCATAGCATGCCATACAGCGCGGACCATAAATGCACAGCATAGCCGATCGGGGGGGGTTTGCCGGCCTGAGGAGTAAAAAATCGAGCTGTTTTGAGCCAAAACGACTCCAAATACTGGTATAAGCGCTAAAGTACTGTTGAAACTACGTTATTAGTATTACTCAGTTTCTGCTTAATTTGAAACACTTTTGAAGAATATTTTCAACTTTCATCCATTTCCGGCCTTCATTTCGCCTCATTTTCTCCAGAAAATGTACTTCTTTTTTATTCTGGGGGTCAAGGCTCCCAACCCCACCCCCACGTGCAAGTCTGGTGCAAATTGCTGGTACACAAAGGAGACTAAAAGAGAAAACTGCAGGCCTGAAGGCTGAAATAATTAAAATATGCAAAAAACACATTAGCATTTAGTAAAATGCGAAGTTACTTAAAGCTAATGATATACTTGCTTCTATGGGCATTGTTTCTAAGAACCAACAAACGAACCATTTCATCGTTATTAGTGAGACGTCAAGATGATACAAACGAAATTTTGTTGCAAGATCCGGATGTCGCTCGCTTAAGCAATAAAAAACACAGCTAAGCAGATTTTATGGAAAAAGATAGATCACCAAAAATAAATTTAGATAATTAATAAAAACTCGTACGACCAATACTATGCAATGTGAGAGCTCAATCGATCTATGGAGGCGACAAAAATCATTCAAAAAGACTACTAATATATTAAAAAGACTACTAATATGCATAATACGAAGCATCAGGTCTCGTTGATTATTTATTCTTGAGCACAAAAATATTTTTTTTAAATCAAAATTTCTTATGATCGTAATAGTTACAGCATTTTCAAAAACGTCGAAAAAGCATAGAAGAGCATGAGGGGAGGGGTGATGCAGGGGTATTACTCCTCTAGGGCTTTAAAAAAATTGATAGCTATACAGCCATTTTGGCCGAAAAAACATTGCTAGACAGCCTTTTTGAGCTTAGAAAATATAGTCTTCTTGGACTCAGAAAACTAACTACATAGCCATTTTCGGGTTCATAAACATACCGTGTGAGCACAGAAATGAGTTGTCTTTTATGACTTTCATAAGGATACATAGCCATTTTATGTATCGACTCAAAAAAGGGCTAAATGGTTGTTTTTAGTCTATAAAAGCAATATAAGTAGCCAAGTTTTTTGAGTCCAAAAAGGCTTTATAGTTATGTTTGTGAGTTAAAAAAAGGCCATTTATTTACCGTAAATGCTCAAAAACGATTGTTTTAACGCGATACCATGACTCGTGGACGTGGGGGAGGTTTGGGGTATAAATTCCCAGAAGGCCGAATACCCAGCCACAATTCAATTTTTTAGATTTTTTGTTTTTTTCGAAATTTTTTAATGCCAATTGATAGTGCTCGATGAGAAACGTTGAAAAATGGTGTTTTTCGCCATACCACTATTTTTAAGACCATTTTTTTGGCCTTTGAAAAACCTTGCATCCCCCGAATTTTGGTGCTGCCAGTGCCCACCTATGGACACCATCGCTTTTTCGCTATAGAACCGTTTCTATTAAGCAATTAACTTTATAACAGTTTTTGGTTTTCAACCCCTCTTCCCCTCTGAAAGTTTGACCTTGCACACCTATGCGAAAAAGCATTCATGTAAGTGTAGCTAAACCGATTTGTTTGTGTAGGATAATGTATCTGGGGTCCGCCCCACAGCAAAGCCTGAACACGCGCTGGTTAAAAGCGATTTTTAAGCACTAGTTTTTAATCAAGAAATGTGCCCTTATTATAAACTCATTCATACCTGACGAAAGACTGAAGCTGATTCAATTTTTCGACAAGTCCGGACATGTCGGCCGAATAAAAATTTCTTGGCAGTTTTTCCACCACCGAGCGGAAGAGCCAAAACGCCTTTTCTGAGTCTTTTAATACCAGCAGTAACAAACCACAAATGAAGTTCATACCCTGCAGAACATTAGTAGAATCGAATAATGCAACACGAGTAAATTATACAAAATTTGAGTCAAGCTAACAAAAAGAAACTTTTAATGAGCAAGTACCCATGCTTTGATAAATGCATAGAATGTTAAATATACAGAAAATTGGACGAAATCAATAAACTACACCAACTTATATTGAAAGATATGTAGGTAGTAAAATTTGAGTTTGTCCCAATCGTTTTATACTAAAAGCTCTATGATTAAAAGTTCTTGTAAATTACAACACTTTGCAATTAATTTGTGAAAGTATTTATCTTTCCGATAGACTGTTAGATTCTCCTTCATTTTTGGACAAATTTCATCAGGTTATCATAACTAGTGATGAAACGGAATTCATCAGCATTAATCAACGAAAGTAAATCAAAATAAGTAATGTTCACTTACTTGACAATAGCCAATGCTTGGCTCAGCAGCTGCGAAACTATGTAATATATATTTCAATTGTTTTTTGCAGTCTGGATCAGCGTTTGACTGGAAATAAACATTGTCAGGAAAAGTCCTGTGCAAATCTGCAAAGAAAACATTGCCGAATGAATGGCAGAAAAAATTCTGAAAATGAACAGATAACAAAGAAGGTTTGAAGGGGGTTCCCCCAGAAATGTTTTCACCCCCACAGAACTCGCGGTTTCTGAAAAATTCGCAGAAAAGGTCCTGTTTTAACCGTATTTAGCTATCTGTCTGCTCATAAGTGCCAATTTTTGGCGCTTCGAGCCATTTACTCACTTATTGACTATATTTTCTTCAATAAATTTCAATTTTTTGGTTTTTTTATTCATGTTTTTGTGCTCTAGAAAGATACAGCATCGTCAGAAACGCCGAAAAAACGATGTTTTTGACGCGTATCAACCACTTCTGAGCCCCCAAAAGGACGCGTTTTAATTTTAACCCCGTCCCCTAGAATACCCATGCTTTGCATGTCTGCATAGCGCCCTAACCTGCATCGATTGAATCTGAGATCGATTTCTCGATACGAGATCGGCACAATTTTTCAAACAGACCCGCATTGTTCTTCAGCTTTGCGTCAGCGCCGCTGACAAGCATCCAAACCTAATAAGCTAATCGTAAAAGCGGAAAATATATAGATTAGGAATGCAACGGGTACCCGAATCCGAACCCGAATACTCGGGTACCCGAACAAAATTCAGGACCCGAACCCGAATAAAATTATTATATCTACCCGAACCCGAACACGACCCCGAATGTTCATGGATTTTATTCGGGTTTATTCGGGTATTTTTAAGCTCTAAAATCCCACAATTGTACTCACTTAATGAAATTTGTCCCAAAAAACGACGAAAAATAAAACCTTGGATCTCAGATGATACCCTAAAGCTAGTTGAAGAACGCGCAAAAATCAAGAATATTAATCACAAGCTGTACCTTTTCCTCAATAGACAAATTAAACGGCAGCTTAAGACGGATAAGGACGCTTGGTGGAATGTGAAAGCCCAAGAAATGGAAATAGCCAGCAAGAACCATGATTCGCGCTTACTCTACAGCATCCTGCGAAGTTGTAATGGAAAGTTTAAAGCAACGAGTTCAAACCTCAAAGATCACCATGGCAACCCCATCAAATCACTAACGGGTAAACTAGATAGATGGAAAGAACATTTTAGCCAATTGCTTAACCGCCCACACCCCACAAGCCTAGACAAAAGGCTGATGGAGAACGTGGATCTGAAATTTTCAAGCACAATTAATGATCATCCTCCAACTGAAGAGGAAATCAGAATATCAATAAAAAAGACTCAAGAACCGGAAGGCACCAGGTGTGGACAACATCCCTGCTGAAGCTTTAAAAGCTGGAGGAGAGGCAATAGTCAAACAACTAAAAGGCGTATACTCGACCATCTGGAACAAAGGCACAGTGCCTCAAGACTTTAAGGACTCAATTATCGTACCAATTCACAAAAAGGGAGACCCAGCTACCTGCAAAAACTATAGAGGAATAAGCCTGTTAGCAACATCTGGAAAACTTCTGACCTCTATAATCCGATCCAGACTACTCATAGGAACTAACTGCAGGGAAAAGCAGGCTGGTTTCAGGCCTGGAAGAGGTTGCACCGACCAAATATTCACACTTAGGCAACTAACCGAATCGCGCCTACGCTGTAAAAAGGACACATTCTTGCTATTTGTGGATTTTGCATGCGCATTCGATAGCATAGACCATTCGTCCTTATGGTGCGCCCTCAAAAATGAAATGAATCAATCCCACACTTAGTATTCTCAAGGCCTTCTACGACGGTGGAATGAGCAGGGCAAAATATTTGGGAAATGTGTCCTCACCATTCTCAATTACCACTGGCGTTAAACAGGGATGCATTATTTCGCCTATGTTGTTCAACGTGACTATGGACTGGATTCTCAGAAAAACTTTCGACGACATGCCAGGTGTACAAGTCGGAGCTAATTTGTCTCTCACTGATTTAGTATACGCCGACGACATTGTATTTTTTGCCGAAACAGCTCAAGCCGCACAAAATACCTTGAATGCGTTACAAGTGAATGCCAACAAACTCGGCCTGACAATAAACAGCGAAAAAACTAAATTTATTCTCACGGGCACACAACCGGCCATATTACAACTTGATGGCAAACCAATCGAAAGGGTGGATGCATTTAAATATTTGGGATCGGTTATCGATAGTGGACGAATAGTAGCAACTAGCGACATCAAAAACCGCATTGGGAATGCCATGTCAGCATTCACTTCACTAAAGAAGTGTTTGTGGAACCAAAAAGACGTTACCATCACAACAAAAATGAGAATTTTTAATGCTTCCATCCGGACAATTTTGATGTACGGCTCTGAGTCGTGGACTCTGCTTAAAAGCGATATGCACATATTAGAACGTTTTCAACTTCGATGTCTTCGCAGCATTTTGCACATAAATCTACGAGACCGATGGGAGAATGAAACTGTGCTGCAAGTATGTAAAAACCAAACCAGTATCGAACTCTACTTAAAGCGACAGCGGCTCAGGTGGTTTGGACATGTCTGCCGCATGAACAACACCCGACTACCCTATCAGTTAATGAACTCCAAGCGGCCCACGGGGTGGAAAATCTCTCGAGACGCCCCTAAGAAAACATGGTTGACACAAGTGGCACAAGATGTTCAGCCGCTCCACTTCTCAATCATTGATGCCCAACAAGCAGCCTTGAACCGCGATCAATGGCGTGCTGTAATCCGTGATACACTGCCTTTGGCCGCCACAGCTCAACGGTCGTTGCCCTACCAACGTCATTGAAGCTTATGGTGTTTAAGTCAAGTAAGTCAAGTAAGTCAAGTAAGTCACAATTGTATGTTAAAGATTCAAAAATTTTCAGCTTTTTGCGCCGTTTTCAGTTTGCTCGACCCTAAAACGCTGAATTTCATGTAGTCATCAAGTGCACATTAATGGCTGTGTAATTAAGTGGTTTATTTCAATCGATTCACGTGAATTTTTAATCTTTTATTTCACAAAAAGACTGCCAAATGATATCGTATAAAATGCTAAACACTGCTTCTTTAGTCGTAATTAAACTTGGTTTCTATCACATTAAACTTCACGAATAACAGTTTTTCGGCAGCACACATTCCCATAGGAGGGGGTGAGCACTGCTTTTTATTTTTGTACGGGACAAAGATTTTGAGGCTGGTACAAAGATTTTTGAGCCATCTTTGTACATCTTTGTTCATAAAGTATAGGCAGTTTTTGGCCGATTTTCGATTGTACAAAAAAATCAAAGTCTTTTGTACAAAAAAAACAGTGGGGGTGAAGGGGGTATTGCCCCCTTAAAGTCCAAGACTCAAGTCACTAACAGACTATATTTGGTGAAAACCTTTTGAATTTGTTGAGCTTAGTTTCTACTATGGAAAAAGTGCACTTAATTATTAGAATTTCATGAAGTGATACAGTATTTTGGAATAAAAGCAATAGTAAATAGACAAACTATTTCTATAAAACATGCATTTTACTATAAAACAAACTATAAAACATTCTATAAAACAAACAAAAATGGCAAAAACACCTAAGAATAGCCAAAAAACGCAAGTTTTCGCTAAAAAAATTATGGAGAAAGGTCAAAATTTTTCTGACTTTGAAGTTGGTGCGGGGCCTAATTAATAGCGTTGGTGGGGAATCACCTACACAGCCTGTTACGTTTATGTTTCTCAGTCATTTTTAGGGGGGGGTAAGCGGCTCCGATTTTTGGCCAAAAGTGGCAGAAACATCTAAAAATAGCCAAAAAGCGCAAGTTTTCGCCAAAAATGGGGGAGGGTGGGTCAAAATTTTCTGACGTTGAGGGGCTGTAGGGAGACCGTCCAACCTGGGGTGGGGAATTCCCCAAAGCACCCTGTTACACGTCTGGCTTTCGGCCATTTTAGGGGGAGGGGGGTAAATGACAAATTTTTGGCCGCAAATCGCAAAAAAGGCACCTAAAAATGCCCAAAAATTTGCGGGTTTTCGCCAAAAATCGATTTCGGCTGGTGCATTTATTGTTGGAACCATCTTTATACAATTTTGAAATTCTTTCTGGGGCAAAGTGATAGTAATTTTAACCTTTTTTCAGTATTTTCAAGAAATTTCAAAAATTTCGGACGCTTCGCGCAAAATATCACTAATATACTGTATTTAGCTTCAAAGGAGCATTAAATACTCCAAAATCAATCTTTCTGTAATATGGGCATCTTTATGCAGATTCAAATATCTTGTGTATCTATTTCTACTGTTTTTAAAAATTTCATGCAAAAATAAGTACTGTTTAATATTTTTGCACATTTTTTCCTTCAATGATAAAATTGACTAATTCATCTTGGTATTACGTTGGATTTATAAGCGCAGTGGTGCTTATTACAAGATTTGATTGACATTACAATTTCTTTATTATTTATGATTTTGTAGTACAAGTTGTTTTAGCTTTTCCAGTCGAGTTTTATGTGTAAATTCCATCAAAAGCTCATAAAAATATCGGCGCTTCGCGCCGAACTAATATTATCAACTGAATTCAGGCCAAATAGTCATATTTACGACTGCATGTGGGTCGCAGGTCACACACTGGTAGTATGTAAAAATTTGTATATTTAATAATATTGTTATATAATACATCTATAAAAATTTGTCGCTCATTCAAAGACTTTTTCGGAGGTCTTTATACATGCACAAAGAAGCTCGTACAAAAAAATCGTGTCGGCTTATAATAATAATACACCACTTAATTCACTAGTCCCCCATTTTAGGATTTCACCCCTCCCTCAACTCTGGACCTTGGAAAACTATGTTCGGCAGTTTATCCAAGTAAGCGATTTCGCGTGGGCTCATGTATCAAAAGTAGTTGTTAATGTTATTTGTAGGTGTATATCACAACACACACAGCGCTACCTCTCATTTACATTAGCGTTCTTGCACACTGAGAGGAGGAAGGAAAATCACTGGATACTTGAGTGAAATATATTAAATAATTAGGCACGAGGCATCTAATAATTATAAAAATTGTAACATCTGGCTTACATGTACCTAAGAAATTCGCCATACACTGGTATTCCTATATATTTACTGAAATACCCGAACCGAACCCGATCGGGTATTGATTTTGATACCCGAACCCGAACCCGAATAAATTGAAGTGGACTACTCGAACCCGAAACCGAATAAACTTGGATGAACTACCCGAACCCGAACCGATACACCAAAATTCACTACCCGTTGCATCCCTAATATAGATATAAAAAATCTAACAGTTTATAACGGCCACTGAATAAAACGCTAAGGCAAAACGAATTTAGAAAAAGCTCATCTAAAAACTGGGATGTTAAATGATTTTTGCTCCATTTTTCTACCCCTAACATTTTCGTAGTACAAAATTCCATCTCCGGCCTATTCAATATTTTACTGATTGTATTTTCCACTTTGCATAAGGAAGTGTGATAATTTCAATTACAAATCCAAAGATCAGACAGATTATTTTTTAAAATAGGCTGACTCTGGCAATCTTTCTTCTGAAAAATCACCAGTAGTCTTGACTCCAGAGCTAATTCTTGCATCATAGATGCTCAAGGTCAGGGTAGGCAGGGGAGGAGTAGAATTACGGGAATCATGAACAGTAAATTTAGTTTCCATTCCACGCTTTTTTTGCTAGTTAAATGATGAAAATGATCAAAATAACGCTTTTATGTGACAAAACCGCGTTTTAAAATCATTTAAATTGCATTATAGCACTTTCAACAACTTAAACTATAAAAACTCACTAATTCAGCCGAAAAAATTAATTTTTAGACGATTTTGACACGATTTTGACACGATTTTGGGCGCTTTTTGGGTAAACAAGACAAAAATAATAATCCGGTGCGAAACAGGCGAATTTGTGACATTATTACTGGTTTTGCCCTCTAAAATTATGCAAAAAATATTACGCCAGCTCGAAATCGCCTGGCACTACCCTATATCCATGTACAGTTTCGCATTCTAACTTGCACTTCAGAAAGTCGGCATCGCCTACCTTTGGCCTCAATGTGAACGGCACACCTTTTCGGATAAATCTCTTGACTGAAAAAACAAGCTAAATGTAAAGCTATGTATAATTGTGAATGAACAAGGCAGTTAACGCCTCCTACTCGAACAAAACAAAAATCTACGATGATTTATCTGCTACAACATGAATAATTCAGTCCAAACTGCTGATGAAATCAAATTCAATGTAGTAATATGATTAAGAGATTAAATGGCAAAGGCACTAACCAATCAAATTTAAAAACTGGAAGTGAGATATGATTCCAAAATTTTAGAAGCAGAACATTTATAAAAAAATGTTTTTTTGCAATAAATTTTCGCTAAGTTAATAAAATGAGTAAAATTTCACGTTCTGTGCCAAATCAGCCTTAAAACCTTTTATTATTATTATTATTATTATTATTATTATTATTATTATTATTATTATTATTATTATTATTATTATTATTATTATTATTATTATTATTATTATTATTATTATTATTATTATTATTATTATTATTATTATTATTATTATTGTTATTATTATTATTATTATTATTATTATTATTATTATTATTATTATTATTATCATCGTCATCATTATTATCATTATTAATATTGCACGCTTACGACTTTTGTGATTCAGCTTCACATAATAGCCCTTATCAATCGTCTCACGCGATACGCTCTGCCATCGTTTTCGTCGACGCGCAAGGACTCTAATATACGTCATTATAAAATTCTTGTACGCTTCTCGGTTATAAATTGTGTCATTCAAAAAGCCAAGAGCATCAACTCGACTGAAAATGCAACAAATTAATTTATAGAATTGACAAAATTAGAAAAGTTGCTAACATCACATAACACATATCTTCAAACTTTCCTCCTTTCCCTTGGCTACGAGTTGAACAAAGTTGAATCGAATGATATTCTTTGAGATTGCATGCATAAAAAGAGTGTACACATAAACACAGGGCCGTATTTAGGGTAGGCCGAAGGGGCCGCCCTTTCCCTTGGTCGAAAAAAATTTAGGCAGGTAAGATAATGCAAGATAATGTAAGATAATTGCCAGAAAATCGTCAAATTTTTAGCGCATCGCGCCACCGTTTTTTTTTGTATTCGGCAAAGATTTTTCCCGATGTACAAAGACTTTTCGGGACCGTCTTTGTACATGTACAAAGATTTTTGGGAAGACAAAAATTGCAAAAAAAGAAATGAAATTCGCAAAAATTTTATGAGTATTATTTGTCCTATATATCTTCAAAATGGCAGAATTTGCATTTAGAATGGAAAATGTCAAATTTTTCGGCGCTTCGCGCCGTTTTGAGACAATTTTTAGTAATTTTTGGAGTCAGAAACCCAGAAATTAGCTAAAATACACAACCCAAGATCGGAAACCCTGTCATGTACAAACGGACCTTGTACAAAAAAAAACGCTGCTTCGCGCCATATGTGAAATATTTTCTGTATGTTTGTCTCAAGCGCGACTGAAAAATTACACTTTTGACAGCATATTTAAAATTTTTTTCAAAAATTTCGAATTTTATTGAGCTTAATAGATAGAGTAAGACGAAAAACGCTGGGAAATGCGGTTTTGACGAGTTAACCCAACGAAATTTTCGAGATCCCTGCAGGAACCTGAACAAAGAAAATAATTTCCCTCTAATTTCAACTAGATTTGACCAAAAATAGTGTCCAATTCAGCGTCAAGGAGCCATGGACACTACATTATAACTCCAAGAGAAATCGCATGTATGATATGATGGTAAGAAAATTTACTCAGCATTTTGTATTAATTTACTGCTTTGTCTCCCAAATTTCAATTGCTCTTGCAAACTATACATATCAGAAATAGCCTGTGCATCTAAAATTATAAGTGCATATAACGTGTGATTGTAACATAATTCATGAAATTTAAAATTTAAAGCTGATCAGTATGTCTTACGCATAAAACTTGCAAACAAAGTCGTTGACGATGACTTTTATTTTTTGAAATGATCACTGACACACAACATAAATAGTGCTGTAAGCTTACCTGTCGATATTAAAATCACCAAAATGTACAGCCATGAAGTTCACAATCTTCAATGACAATGCCGCTAATGCAAACTGCAGCAGAATGACAGGCGCGTGAGCAACAGCAGCGATGATCGATTCAAGAGCACAGTAACTTACAGATCGCACTTTCTACGGCCATAAAGCAAGTCTAATTAGAAGTAATGATACACAATTCCAAGCAACTTTAATCAAATTCGAGTAATAGGCTTGAAAAATGATTAATTGCCCGACAGTGAGTTGCAAGCTATATAAAGGCACATAAGTTTGCTATAATCTCATGCATTTCTGCTGATATTGATGAATAATTTGCCTAAAAAAGATTTAAGCAACTATCAGACAATTATCACGCTACATGCCCTCAGGCGAGGTTGAGTCTTTTGGTTGTCTATTTCTTGAGAGTGCGATGGATTTTGCCCATGCATGTACGATATGAGATTTCCACACTTAAAGTCGGTCTTCCTCCGTGCCCCCAAAAGCCAATTTTCACCCGCCTCCTCCCAACTTTGGGACAAGAAATGAGGTTTTTAAGTCCTTTTTGGGCAGAAAATATAAGACCATTTAACCTCTAACGTAAGAGTGACTATTCCCACCCAGTTTCAGGCCGCTACATTCACATAGCATTAATGCAACTCGTTAAGACGGAATCATGGCATAGAGATACCTATGCAGGGGCGTACGCAGGATTTTTTTAAGGGGGTCCAAAGTATGGTGACCCTATATTTCGGGATATGTTCGCTGGGGCAGTGCATTATAAATATATATAGGGTGCACGATACTATTGTCTGTTTCATTTTTATCACAAAAATTAGACTTGAAAAATAGTTTGTAAATCGGATGCAGTGTCGCCGGTGGACGTTGCAAATCATACTCGATGTATAGTGAAATATCATTACCAGTCGCCTAAACACTTTTGTAATCACATTAAATCTATCGAACAAATGAATAAGACTATAAGTTGCACGCTCTACATATCTATCTCGAACATAATGCATCAAGCTGATCACTGTTTTAGGTTAAACATAGATCGAAAGAAAGCGTAGGAAGCATACAATATATCAGACCAGTACACAAGATTCGGCCAAGTAAGTGGGCTCGCAAAAATCGCATTGTTGATATGCTCTATCCATTAATATCATAAAATCCGAACTTTTCAAAAAATTCTATTACTTAAATGGCTATAAAAAATGTCATTTTGTGGTCGCGCTTGAGCCAAAATATGAAAAATGCTTCACATCCGGTGCGAAGCGCCAGAAGTTTGAAGATTTTAAGTCAAGGGGGAGGACGGCCGCCCCTAAATACGGCCCTGCAATAGACATGTAGAATGCTGTCGCATCAGTTCTAAACAGATTCGAGCACACACCGTGTAATTTTATTCATGATAAACAATAATACAATCGTAAGTCTCAAATAATGTGATTATAAGACGTAATGAACGTTAAAAGCTTACATACATCATACATCAAACCATAAGAAATTAGATAAGGCGAAGTGAGGATAAATATAAATATGTACATTAATTCGAGTGATACAATTTCTAAGCAATTTAAGAAATGAAGAGCATTCAAAACTAAGTCTATATTAAGTATGTTAGATATAATGATCAAGAGACTAAAAAAATCTTCGAAAATGCTTTTAGCACGAATTTCGATCATACATGCGTAAACGCAGCTTTTACACGTCATGGATTAAGCAAAAGCAGGAAGACGTTACATATATTAGAAAATTTTAAGGAGCAATGCAGTTCGCTCGAACGAATGCGTTATAATTAACACTTTAACGAATTATATTTATATAAGGCATCGCAAGTTTAGGTAACAATCTCATAAACGAAGCTACGGAATAATTTAGCTTACAACCAACGCATTCGTAATAAATACAAGTTAGAACGGCAATAAGCTTGCAAGCATTTAATGCACGAGTGCATAAGGTCAATAACGCCCGTGAAGGGTGAAATTAAGGATCCTAGCAGAACAGGTCCTTATCACGGACATTTGCGTTTTCTAAGCAGGTTTACAAAAAATTTTCGATTTTTGTCAATTTTCAACCTTACCGCTGCTTTAAATATTTTCCTCGAAAAATTCTGCCCCGATTCCTTCTAAGACTTTCAACGTCAGTTCCTCAACTGCAAGTCTGAATCAGAGGCGGACTTGGGGGGAAGCGGCTGGCTGCTCCCCATTGGCCAAAAATATTTGGCGAGATAGAGTGGATATGTGATTTGCAATAATTTTTGGCCATCGTCGACCGTAATTTCTTAAAACTTTCCGGCGCTATTCGCCGAATAATATCTATTAATGACATTTATTTACCTCCTTGGCCACTTGGAAGCCATTTTTTGTCCATGGAATAGGTTTCAAAACAATTTCAATTGCAGATACGGCTATTTCAGCATGGTTTCTTCCATTTTCAACCAAAAATTTTCTTCCGCATGCAGTAAATCGAGCTTTTAAACGTCCTTTCATCTAAATTTTATAGATTTTCGGGCGCTTCGCGCTAGATTTTTGCAAAAGTCAAAGAAAATTAATGACTTTTTGCGCAAAATTGTCAAAAATTTCAAAATTTTTTTTTGAAAAAATGTTGCTTTATGATTTTGAATGAAGGTACACGATGTAAAACACCGAATAAACGCTATTGCGCGCTTGAAGGGCAAATTTTTGGACCAATTTTTGACTGTTTTCGGAAAAATTTGGGTACTCCCCTAGAAATTCCTAGATCCGCCACTGGTCTGAACTGATTCTGAATTAGTGCTAATACGAGACTAAATTAGCAAGAATTTTTGTCGGACTATTCGAAGGAAGATCTATTAACCTCTGCTGAATCTGCAGCCGAAAAACAAAATACTAGAATAAAAGACATTCAAACAATAAATAAAAAAGGCGCATTTTTACATGAAACTCGCGTGAAACGCCGATTTGGACCAGGATTCCATGTATAAATAATTCCAGCGTCCAACAAAAAGAGGCATGCATGATCTAGAGGGTTCCCCATAAATTTTTTCAACCTATAGGGTTCAGGATTCGCAAAGTTTCTTAAAAATTCTTAGAAATGGAGCCTTTTTAAAACATTTTTAACCATCTATTTGCTCATAAGCGTCAAATTTTCGGCGCTTCGCGCCAAATGATCATGTTTTGACTATATTTTGTTCAATTCGCTCGATTTTTTTATGAATTTTTCCCGAAATTTTTCAGTTTCTATGCATTACAAAAATAGAGTGTCGTCAAAAACGCCAAAAAACTATGTTTTTAATGCGTATCCATCATTTTGAGACTAAAAAAGACACTTCAAAATGTCAACACCCCAGAATTCTCACACTACGCACGTCTGGAAACAGGTAAACACGTTGTTGAGTCATCCTTAGAGAGCAATGCAGAGCTTTTTACCGCCGTACTCGCTTTAACTGAATGTCTTTTAAGCCTAATACAATTACACAGCTCGTCATGCACTTGAACGTTGCGATTCAATTCCACTCATCACCGATTCGACTCGTTAAGCTTATTGAACAAACCGCATCAAAATAACGAAAAAAATTGAACATGTGTTAGAAAATGAATCACTTCATCGCGCACTTATGTATGTAATGTACGTTATTGATTGATTAGATGGTTTCGTAAGTCGTCGCTTTGGCGCGAGCTCGGCCAACCAAATAAGCTATTAATACGAATAGAACCAACGCAGCCAACGCAGCGCCTGTTATTATGGGAACAAGATCGCTAGATTCGTTTTGTTGGTCGGCCACGCAAATTCGTTCTAAAAAAATCAGAATAAACAAAACATTCCATTGTCTTATACACGGCAGAATGTACATACATACGTACGAAGGCAAAAAGAAAATTTTTCTTCAATCTCGCAAAGCAGCATACATAAGTATACATTAACAGATGGGGTGGGGGAACGATCACCCACATAGTTAGGTGAGAGCGGGTAACACGTGGGCGTGGGGGTACGCACCCCCAGAGGGCCGAATGCGCCCCCCCCGACCAGGAATCGAAATATCTCCCAGAATTCTGTTGAGAATTTTTTCGTTTTTTCGCAATTTTTCGATGCCAACGGATAGCACTCAAGGAGAAACGTTGAAAAATGGTGTTTTTTCCGCTATACCATTATTTTTAAGACCATTTTTGACCTTTGAAAAACCTTGCAACCCCGATCCCAGAAGTTTGGTGCTGCCCACCTATGGAGTCCGATCAGCTCGAGGGTTCACAAGTTGGGTACTGCCGAGCGATTTATAGGTCAGAAATAGTGTATTTTCAAATGATTTCGTTATTTATTAAATGCGATGCACTTTGTTGAAAAACCTGAATTTCACCCTATCCCTGAACACAGATCCTCGATTTTACCCCTCCCTATCATCCTGATCATGAAAAGCGAAAAAATATTGAGCTAGCTTGGAACCAAACCCGGGCTTCGCAATTACCGGCCAAGCATGCTTACAAATACACCCCAACAAATGAGCGTTTTTATGTCATTCAAAGGCGTTTTTGCCATTTTTGGTCAAAAATAGAAGGCCCCCTGAAAACGGCTGGCTACCCTTCCACCCTACTAAAATTTTGAACCGTTAAATATGCGCCTTAAGGGTAATTTGTTATGTATTTATAAACAGCGGTAAGATTCCAGCTTAAATTTACAAAATTACGGTCATATACATATGGCGACGAAAAGATATTACATACAAGACCTCATAGATGCACAAGGTGAGGGTCGGTATGAGGGGGTAAAATCCCAGAAATCCAAAACAGTTTATTCAGTGTTCACAATTTTTTTGCTATTTAAACGACGAAAATGGTCTAAAGAGCCTATAAAACGCTTTTTCATGATAATACTGCACTGTGAAAGCATTTTTAGTCAATTTTGACAGCATTATATCAGTTTAACAGAGACACATAGAGAAACTGATCAATTTTGGGTGCTTTTTGAATAGAAAGCACATAAAAGTAATGATCTCGGCGCGAAGCGCCAGAGAAATTTTGACATTATTGCTATTGATGTCCTCAAAAATGACGCGAAAAAAATCATTCAGCTCGAAATCGCCGGACTCACAGTACCCTTCTGACTGACCCTCCAGGGGGTAATATCCCTCATCCCCTAAGTGCATGTAAGCAAGGCCAGGATAAAGTTTTACAACGAAAAATAATTCATTGAGCATACGACATTTGCTACAAAATCTGCGCTGCTTAATTAAAGTCTGCTTCCGACAAATTTTTTCACGCTGTCAACTTTCCTATGTATATACATATAAGGAGCATGCTTACCGCCCATGAACGCCGTGCGATTAGGCAAAAACGCCTCGACTTTGAGGTTTTGCGTTGAAATGCTAAAGCCAGGCGCCACTTCAGTCTTTTCTTCCGCATTGCATCGGTAGCAATGAGTCGGATCCGATTTAAACAGCGACAAGGAGCCATTTCCACTTGTCATATCCACAATATTCTCTATAGCATATCCTGAAAAAACAAGTTCACTAGATCCATCTTACTGCAGATTGGTCGATAATTCTAGTCCAAACCAGTGTTTTTTTGTACAAGGTCCCTTTGTACATGTACGAAGATGGTCCCTAAAAGCCTTTGTACATTTTGTACACACAAGTTTTTGGGTACTATAATATGGTACAGTAGCGATTTTAGTGTGGCAAAAACAGTAATTCGACCTTTGGTAGTGTATTTTAGCTAATTTCTGGGTTTCTGAGGGCAAAAATCACTAATAATTGTAAAACGGCGCGAAGCCGAAAAATTTGAAATTTTTTCTTTCAAAATGCAATTTCTGACATTTAAAGATATATAGAACAATCACTCATAATTTTTCCCAATTTCAAACCTTTTTTTGCAATTTTGTGTTCCCCAAAATCTTTAAACACGTACAAAGACGATCCTCAAAAGTGTTTGTATATCGGGAAAAATCTTTGCCGAATACAAAAAACACTGGTCCAAACTTGACGCTTCCCACGACTCTCCATGACAGCTCAAGAATAGGAATATTACCCAGAATCTACTAAACAATAAACGCATGGACATAAATCTGAACAGTAACCCAGTGTAGCGTGTAAATCTATGTATAGGGATTATCCAGTAACTTACAGTGATTTAATGTAAATGATATTGCGAAATATGTAGCTTTCTGGCTAGCCGAAGCCAAATTAAAATGTGTAAGATGATTTTTGATAAGCTCGGAGATAGACGGCTTTATTAACCCTCGCGTTCCCGTGTTTTTCTGAAGTCAAAGGTTCCCGTGCTAGGACGCCGTCCTAGCCGGCTTAAAAGGTAATTAGTCTCACTCAACGTAGCAAATATTAGTATCATTTTGTGCGATTTTTTAAGCTCTTTCTGATTATGATTGTCATTTTTCGCTAAAGTAACTTTGTAAGAAGTTATAAGTAAAAAAATGCTACTATATATTTTACTTGACTGAAATATCATTTTAGGACTGTAGTAGCTGATTAAGAAGTATGTAGAAGCCCACCAATCTTGTACTAATCATTGACCAAAACTTTTTTTGTGATGTACGTTTTTACGTGATAATCATGAAAATATGCTAGTTTTTTAGGATGTATAATTTTATTTACTAGCTTGAACATTTCAAATGATGTAACTATGCGCTAAATCGTGGCTAGACAAAGTTTTGTAGTCATACAAAACATGCAACGAAAAAAGTCACAAAAAAGTGATCGGCTAGGACGCCGTCCTAGTTCACGGAAACGCGAGGGTTAAGCTGATCTAGACCTATTTGGGTATCGTCTAAACTAAGACAAATATCGGAGCTAATCAAAAGTCTCGGAATCAGCTGAAACTTGCATCTAAAAGGCAAGTCGGAAATAAGGCTTAATTTAGCAAAATATCGGAATACTAAACTTTTATGGCTGATGAATAGAATAATGCAATGCAGAAATTTTTCCTTAGGCACTAAATTGAATTTTTGTTCAAATTTAAGCTTTTTAGTGCCAGAAGCACCAGTAACGCTTTTAGTTTTACTAATTTTATACTGTATTAAAATAAATTGTACAAGATCGCGACGTTTATTTTGCATTACTGCGTAAAGCACAGGACGACGTCCTACAAGATTAGCAGTCCAATTCTCCGCAAAACTTGAGAAACGTATGAATATTGATATTTCGTGATGAGAACTGTAGTCAGAGCTGTATTTGAAGGATGGCCGCCTAAATCTTTGAAAAATGAAGAAATGTAGAGAAATACAAAAGTATCACACTTTCCAAACAACAAAACTTTAAATTTAAATTGCCCCGCGCTCCATTTGAACAATCTGCTCACCATTAATTGGTAGGACTGACTAAATATATAGAAAAAATCAAAATGAAGGGCCCGGTATCAAATTCTTAGTGGACAAAAATGTGCCGAAAACGCTGAAAAACGTATGTATATCTTTGGATGCCCGAAACATTTATGTATGTAGCTTCCGAAGCATACATGTAAAGGTTCAAAATTTTGGGTGGAGGTCTCTGACTAATTTTAGGGATAGGGGTTGGGTGAATGGCTTCTAATTTTGGGCCGAAAACACAAGCCAAAAATGACCAAAAAATCATTTTCCCCGAAAATTGGGGGCGGGAGCGGTCAAAAATTTTCTGGCACTACAGGGGATAGGTAGAAACGATTAACTTTAAGAGGAAGGATCACCAATCTCCGCTATTACATGCACATTGCGAAGTATCGTACAAATTATTTGAAACTAATTGTTTCAAGAAATATAAAATATTTACGATGTCCAGGATCAGAAATATTCGGGAAGGAGACTGCATCGGCGACGTAATCCAGACGAACGTAATAAGCGAGCACAGTTTGATTGGTTTCGTCACGCGTCAATTGCGGATGCTTGGTAAAATTGACTGTCAACCACCAAGTACTGTTACGCAGCACAAACTTAAGCTGCAGCGATTGTTCGTCGTTTAACAACTGTCCAGTTTGGGTGTTGACGTTGCAAGTACTGTTTTCAGTTACAACAGACCGCTTGGGCACGTGCACGCGAGCTGTGGCGTTTTGTTCCTATTGTACAATGCATTAATTAGAATATCTGACGACCAGATTTTTGTACAAACCCCTTCGTGATTGTACGAAGACCTTTGGGAGTCTTTGTAGGAGCAAATGTTTGTGCATATAATGTTATTTAAGAGAGGGTATATGTTTATTTTACGAGGGACGCACGCAACCCCATCGGCTCAACATAATTGGCGAGATAAAGAATGAATATGTAATTTGCAAGAATCTTCGGTTGTCAAAGATAATAATTTCTCAGATTTTTCGATACCTATTAATTACATTCATTTACTCTCCTGGCAGTCTAGAAGCCAAATTTTTAGGCAAAGGATAAGTTGAAATAATTTTTAAAACGACTTCGCCAGAGCAAAACTTTAAGAAATTTTTGACGCTTCTGATCATATGCAACAAATACATGAAAATCGAGCAGTAATTCAAACTTCTAAACGTCCTTCCGCCTAAATTTCACAAGTTTGCCTTCGCGCAAGATTTCCGCTATAAAACTTTCAAAAAATATTGCGCCAGATGCGATTTTAAATTTTAAAAAACGACGTAAAACGATATTCCGCAAGCGAAATGCAAATTTCAGACCCATTTTCGACTGTTTTTTAAAAAAGCCACTTGTACAGTTCTTGGCACGAAATTTGAACACTTACTCAAGAATCCTAAAAACTTTCGATCTAAATTATAATACAGGACGCCGTCGTATGTTCTATGTTGCTTTAATGAACAGTTGACGACGTCCTATGCTATAACATGCAAAGGTTAAGGACCGTTAAGTGTTTTCGTGGCAGAGAACAGTGTCGATTGATTCTGAATTATTTTAAAATTTTGTGGCGTGAGAGCCAAAATTTTCAACAAGATAAAAAAGGAATTTAAATATTTCGAAAAAGAAAGACGCACGCAACACGTACATTACCGTTTTGTAAGGAAAAACACAAGCCTGAATAATTCGCACAACAAAAATTAAAAGCTCAAATAAAAACTCATAAACGTTTGAACTTTAGCAAAAATGTAGTAAACTTAAATTAAAAATTAAATTACGTCTCTCGTCTTATAGTCCAAATTTAAATAAATATCGGACATGAGGCGAATGCACGTGTATCGCGGGTCATTATACACCGTCCAATTGCCAGCCGTTGATTTAGGAGTTGGCGAAGGCGACGTAGTAGTAGGCGAAGCTGTTGTCGTCGTAACTTGGTCCTTTTCGCATATAAATTCTTAAAAATATTGACAAAGCATACATTACTGCTTTATTGGCTCACTTAGTGCGAGTATGATGACTAAAAAATACCTTTTCGCAAATATAAGAAAAGGCTTGAAAACGGAAAGTGTGAATTAGAGTATTAACTTTACTACTTCGCTTAATGCACTTACATATGCATCCTACAGCTAGAATTTAGCAAGCTTTAATCCTAACGTTTTTTTTTCAGGAAGGTGATGACATAGGTAACGCGTTAGCGCGTACCTATAATCAGGAGCGAACGCAGGTTTTTTAGGGGGCAGTCCAAAATTGGTGACTAAATATTTTGTAATATGTTTGCAGAGGCACAAAATAAAGTGCATATCATGACGTTTCCAAGCCGGCTCTATCCGTTAAGCTCATAAAATTCAAACTTTTCAAAAAATTTCATTTTTTTCTAATAAGCTATGAAAAATGACGATTTTTTGCCGCGCTTGGGTCTAAATTGAGGAAAATAATGATTCTACGGCGCCTAAAATTTTTAGATCTTTCGATAAAAAGATGCCAATTTCCATGCATTTCTTTACCTTTCCAAATTATTTTGGGCTAGGGGAGGCGGCCGCCCCCTGCGTACGCCCATGCCTATAATATACTTGGGTACCCCTAACATAAGTCCCCCTACAGCAACACTGGGACACTTATGTATTGTGCGGTCTTTTTAAAAGACAGATTATGAAAAATTCGCTGCCCATGTTTTTTGTTTTTTTTAAATCAATACCCAGTGTGTAAAGAGTGTGTAATGTTTTACTGTAACGTTATAACATATACTTTTCTAAAATTTTGGTCGGTTACCTGATTTTTCTAACTCAGTCCTGCATTCTGTATAGTCTGATTTTTTTTAATGTAGACAATTGACTAAGCTCAAAACCACTTCTTTGTTTTTTTGAAAAGTGACTTATTTCTAGAGTGGTAGTGTAAAGAGTGTAAAAAATCTGAGGATGGAAAGACACATTTCGGCCTGTATTTTGTCTGCCAATAACTCTAGTTATAAGTCCCAAAAATTTGTTCCAGCAGAAAAGTACTACGATTCAAGGACTACTGTCGGCTTACATACCTGCACACTTTTTAACACCCAATACGGAGTTAGATCTAAGGATTTAAACTTAAAACTCTAGTGGATGGTGTAAAAAGCAGGTTTTGTCTGAGATTTCTCCGCCAACATCTACGGTTATAAGTCGGGATTATTTTAATAGAATAAAATTAAAGTACAATTCAAGGGCTACAGGTCGCAGAAAATCGCGTTTGAAAAATTTTAATATTGAGTTACTTATGGAGGAGTGAAATTCGAAATCAGGGGTGAAACATTGGGCGAAAAAACACGTTTTCTTCCCTTTTTTGACTGGTCAATATCTCAAATGGGATTCGGAACAGAAGTTTTCACACACAAACGTACTACGATCCAAAAGCTACAAACTGACCCATACCGAATTTCTTTACACTAAATAGGGTGTTGTGGCGGATGGTGGAAAAATACGTTTCTGTTCCATTTCTTGTTCGCTACTTGCTCCGATTAGAAGTCGAGATAAGTCGAATCACTTTTTTTATTTTTGTACGGGACAAAGATTTTGAGGCTCGTGCAAACATTTTTGGAGTGATCTTTATACAAATTTGTACGCGAAGTATATGCAGTTTTTGGCCGATTTTCGATTGTAAAAAAAGATTGAAGCTTTTGTACAAAAAAAGAAAACAGTGAGTCGAATAGATTAAGAATAAAGTACTTTCTAAAGAGTATCGTCACAGCAAATTGTGTTTATTTACATCAATATTGAGCTTTCCGGGAGAAGTAAAGTCAAAAAACGGGGGTGTTAAACAAGTTTCTGTCTAGTATTTTTCCTGTCAAGTTCTACGGTTAAACAATTGGAAAAGATTCGGAAAAACATTAGAAAGATTCGAATCAATTGAACAAAATATAGTCTAAAAATGAGTATATATATATATATATAGCGCGAAACGCCGAACATTTGAAACTTTTGAGCAAACAGATAGCTATGTAGAACGCTTAAGGCAGCACCATTTCTACGACTTTTCCGGGAAGTTTTTGAAAAATCGCGAATACTGAGGGGTGGGGTCACACATGGGCGTGGGGGTTTGGGGGGTATACACCCCCCAGAAGTTGAAATACCCCCCCAGAAAAATTTTTTTTGCTTTTTTAGCAATTTTTTGATGTCATTGGATAGAGCTTGATGAGAAACGTCGAAAAATGGTGTTTTTTGCCATACAACCACTTTTAAAACCATTTTTTGACCTTTAAAAATTTTTTTCGACCCCCAGAAATTTTTTCACCCCCCCCCCAGAATTTCGGTGCTGCCCACCTATGGTGAGGGTCGAAAAATTTCTGGGGAGCTTTAAAATTTTCTGGGAGAGGTGAGCCAAGATCATGTAAAGTGATATCGCGCCTAAAAGCCTGAAGTGTGTGAAGGGTGGTGATGGTGGTGGGACATTCCTCCTTTAGTCTGTTCCATTCCAAAGGGGCCATTTTTTGCTAAAGTCTTATTACTGAAATAGATCCTCACTCCACAAGTGACTTCTTCAGTTATGCTCTCGTAACATCTGGTTGCTATAACCCCATCTTACTGATGTTTGATGTGCTTTGCTTAACCTATGGCGCATGTAACAGAGTGCCGCAACAACCTAACCCGTAAAATATTCTGCTACAGTACTAAGCCGTCAAGCAAAAATGAGCCGTTTGGAATGGAACAAACTATAGAAATGCATGCAGGATGTTTTGCATACATTAAGTTTAGGGAGAGCCCGCAACCAACCTTAACCTTATGCCCATTGCCCTAAAAATAGGTATTTTTTAACTCCCCTCTCAGCTTTCGATCAAAAATTCGTGGCTTAGGTCATTTTTGATGCTGCATATTTACCATTTTTAAACGGTCATTTATCTTTCTCCTGAAAAATGTCTTACTACTCTCACTTAAAATTCTGAGCTGTTACAAGAATTTTTTCCAACTACGGACTTAAAAATGCTTCAACTTTTAATAAAATCCGCGAAAACATTCACTGGAAATCACGAAAAAATTAAGAGTTAATAATTATAATTACATATTATAATCACCACAAGAGTTTCATGCGATCATCTCAATCAGCTAAATCTAAGAAAGCAAAGGATATTTCAATTGTGCATTATATATTTCGTTATGTACAACAAATACACATCTCCTCATAGTAATTATAACTGTTTATCGATTTATAAATTGTTACCTCCAAAATATAAAGACAATTCACGTGCTGCTCACTAAACTTCTGCAATTGCAAAGAACCCATAATAATAAAAAATTACAAATTAGTTGTTAACACCAAAGAACAATTAATTAATACTACATACATACACATGCATATAAAGCAGATATTCCAAAAATTCATAGAGAAAAGGCTAGCGAAGATCAAAAAAAGTTTCGTACATCAGTGTTTTTTTGTACTCGGCAAAGATTTTTCCCGATGTATACGAAAACTTTTTGGGACCGTCTTTGTACACGTGCAAAGATTTTTGGGAAGACAAAAATTGCAAAAAAAGGTCTAAAATTCGCAAAAATTTTCGACGCTTTGCGCCGAAATGAGTAATTGTGTGTTCTATATGTATATCTTTATAATGACAAAAATTGCATTTCAACCGGAAAAATGTCAAATTTTTAGGCGCTTCGCGCTGTTTTAAGACGATTCTTAGTGATTTTTGCCCTTAGAGACCCAGAAATTAGCTAAAATACACTACCAAAAGTCGAACAACTCTCTTTTTACCACACTAAAATCGCTACTATACCATATTATAGTACCCAAAAATTTGTGTGTAAAAAATGTACAAAGATTTGTGGGAAGACAAAAACTGTAAAATGGTGTAAAATTCCCAAAATTTTCGGCGCTTCGCGCCAAAATGAGTAATTGTGTGTTCTATATATCTTTGAAATGGCAGAATTTGCATTTAAAATGGAGAAGTGTCAAATTTTTTGGCGAGCGCCGTTTTGAAACAATTTCAGTAATTTTTGGCGTCAGAAAACCCAGAAATTAAGCTGAAATACACTAACAAAGATCAGAAAACGCGTTTTACCACACTAAAATCGCTACTGTACTATTTATATTTAAAAAAAATTGCATGAACAAAATGTACAACTTTTGAGGACCATCTTCGTGCATATACAAACGGACCTTGTACAAAAAACACTGTCATACATACATATTTACATGCACATAGAGAACAAAAAATTGCTTACCATCCATCAACGTAGTACGGTTAGGCAAGAAAGCTTCGACTTTTAGATTTTCTGTCAAAATGCTGAAGCCTGGCACCACTTCATTCGTTTCTTCACTATTGCATCGATAACAGTGAGTTGAATCCGATTTGAACAACATAAGAGAGCCCTTTCCAGTCGTCTTGTCAACGTGATTCTCTACGGTATAGTCTTAAAAAACCTATTATTAATATGTGTAAATTATTTCAATGCGCACTTAAAAGCATTAATCGCATATATGAAACATACGTTATTAAATGAAAATCAATTTGACAGTCTGAAATAGAGTTAAGTGTTGCAGTAATATTAATTTGAAACGATAATCTGGTAGATATTCAGCATGATTGAAGCCTTGCCCTTTTTTCTGCTTCTCGTTTGATTAAATCCATTCAAATTCAATTCAGGATCAAGCTAAGAAACAATTCAAAATTCTCATTAAATCGGTGGTCATACGGAATTTCTAAGAAGCTTATACAGGGTGGATGGTTCGAAAACGGCTACAAAGATATTATATCAAACCTCTGGCTCATACCTGGGCAATGGATTTTGGTTGGTTGTTTGGCCGGATGGTTGGTTGTTTGGTTGGCTAGTTGGTTAGTTGTTTGGCCGGTTAGTTGGTTGATTGTTCGGTTAGCTAGTTGATTGGTTGGTTGGCCGCTTAGTTGGTTGGTTGGTTGGCTAATTGGTTGGTTGTTTGGCCAGTTGGCTGGTTGGCTAGTTGTTTGGTTGATCGGTTGGCTAGTTGGTTGGTTGGCCGGTTAGTTGGTTGGTTGATTAGTTGAGCGGTTGGCTAGTTTGTTGGTTGGTTGTTTGTTTGGCCAGTTGGTTAGTTGTTTGGTTGGGTAGGTGATTGGTTGGTTGTTTGGTTGGCTAGTTGGCTAGTTGGCTGGTTAGTTGGCCGGTCAGTTGGTTGGTTGTTTGTAGTTGTTTGTATCATTTTCTCACTCATTTATTTTTGGGTAAAAAAATTCTACCCCATAATCAAAATTGTTTTTTTGGCGCCACCCAGCTGGGGTTCTGAAGGTACCGAAGTGCCTTCTGGCGCCACCCGGTGGCGCGGGTGGCGCAGCATTGCTCACCTGTGCTCTGGCGAATTCAGACATAGAAATCTGAGACCAGTTGCATTCGGTAAATAAAAATCGTCTTCGTTTAAATCATATAAAAAATTTTGGCCAGCTGCCTGCCGTTCGTGCGCTACATGGCTATTAGTTTACACTCGATTTTGATAGTTTCATCTCCAGAGTTTCTGCATGGTATCACATTACTGTGAATAAAGGTGCCCTTTTCTGACAATATCGTCAGTCGGAAAAATTATAATCACATTGTTTGCACCCTATGTAGGTATACACTATTTCTACTAGGTGGAAAAATCGCAAAATATCGTCAAAGGGTAAACAAATTCATGTCAGAATCGAGAAAGATTAAGATAGAGTAAGCGAAAATCGTAAGCAGCTAACCAAAAATTTACACGATTCAAACGAAGACATTTTCATCTACATATGTAATTCAACTATACATAATATTGGGGAGGGGTTTAGGGATGTAACCCTGCGCCCGCAAAAATATTTACACCTCTCCCAAAATTCGTGATTTTCAGAGGAAACAGCGATACTTGATTTCGAAAGTTTTAAAATTTTTTCCGCGCTTCGCGCCAAACATCCATTTTTGACTACATAATGTTGAATCTTTTTGAATCTCTTATGAAATTCTTTTCTGTCATCTAGGAAGATGAAGCATTGTCAGAAACTCCTACAAATGTTTCTTGATCCAAAAAAGCACGTTAAAATTTTTTTATTCCATCTTCCGCCCAGAATTCTCATGCGGTGCATGCATGAATGCAACCAATCTTAAAATTCTATGCAATACTAGCCAAAAATGACTAGTAACATCAGATAGTAGCATTTTTGTGGGCCACCCTGTATAGCTTACATTGAATAAAGCAAAAAAGTCGTAATCTAAAGCAATATAAGATATGCAAATACGATATTTCAGCATGTTTGTGCGTGCATTAACTTTTAAAAAATTGCTGACGGCTAGGTGAGCTACTCATATGTACATATATGCTCAACGGCTGGTCTTCCCGTTGATACCAGCTGCCCAAATTTTCGGTTGATTGTCCACAGTGGCGTAGCTGGCCTTGTAATATCGAGGGGAACGAAAATTTTGAAATTGGATATCTCAACAACTACTTATAGGCAAAAATAAAGATGTTTTTGAGCTTTTCTCAACGAAGTCTAAACATAAGAGAAGCAAAAAATTATAAAAAATCAAATTTGATTTTAATTTTATTAAACAGATATGTTGTATATAAATAAATAAGGCACGAAGCGCCCAAAATTTTGGGTTATTAGTTCAATAAGTGTGCTGAAATCTCTTCTAGCGGTTTTTCTAACACTCTTCAAGGAACTCCAATTTTTCCCTTTGGGATACCCTTGTAAAAAAATGTTCATACTTCCAAAATTTCCGGGAAAATAGTCCTCCCAGTCCCCCCACAGCTACGCCACAGGTTGTCCTCTTACAAAGTGGTTCTTTGGTTGGTTGATTGGTTGATTCGTTATTGATTATTGGTTGGCTAGCAATTGGTTGGCATTTGACTGCTTGATTGATCAATTAATTTTCAAATAATTTCCCTTTATTTTCTTAGATTCATCTTCATTTTTTAATTGACTGGCTGATTAGATGGTTTAAGAATCAATTTTGTATATATTCCACCTTTTTTCTTCGATTTGTATGGCATATAGTGAAATATTTATTAATATTAAGGTCTGCCAATCGATACTAACCCAGTCCCCATTGATATTATATTGATTGAAGTTGAGCGGTTTGTCCATGTATGAATCTGCTGCCCCTCTTCAAATAGGGCCCGGTACATTATAACGGTCATATTATATTTTTGATTAGAAATCACTGCAATGCTTACGTCGCCCAGGTCTCGTGTTATTGGGAAATGTGATATCATCGTTGACGTAGTCCAAACGCACGTAATAAGCAATCACAGTCTCGTTGGTTTCATCGCCAGTCAATTTTGAATCTTTAGTAAAATTGACCGTCAGCCACCAATAATTGTCGTGCAATTTGAATTTCAGTTGCAGAGACTGTTCGTCCTTTTCTAATTGGCCAGTTTGTGTGTTGACATTGCATGTGCTGTTTTCAGTTACAACAGAATCAGAGGGCACGAAAACTCGAGCTGTGGCGTTCTGGCCCTATAACACAGCACGCCATTTAAAATTTAGCTCAGATAAAACAACAGGAGCGACAAATGAAACAATTTATGACGCATATAAAAATAAAATTATTTGAATCATAAAAAATGGGAAAGGATAGAATGACACTAATTAGAGCAGCTGAAATTTAAGCAACTCTGTACGAGTTTCTTTGTTAATTAGCGCATTTTTCATATGCTACTGGAACACAAGGGCATAAGGGGGCGGGGTGAGAGAAGTATTAACCCTTCCTACGGTTTTGGAAAATATGGTACTGTCAGGCGATTTTGAGAAAACGAAAAGTGATGCGTGACAACTTTTGAGCAAAAAAGGCGGGAAATTTTATCTGAAAACAGCAAAAATATCAAAATTTTCCGGCGCTTCGCCCCACATTGATAAATTTTTTTGTATTTTTTTACCCCTAGAAATCCATAAATTGGCAAAATTTCTCCAATTAAGGTCAAAAACCCCAAGTTTACCGCACATAACAAGCTGATATACCACATTATAGTACTCTAAGATTTACATAAACAGAATATACAATGGTTTTTGGGAGTCTCCGCACGAAACAAATACAAAGAAAAACAATGATCACTTTACATGATCATGGGGTATGAAGGGAGGGGTTTCAACCCCTCCCAAAGAATTCTCATCCCTTCCCCAGAATTCGCGATTTTCCGAGAGTTTACAGTGTTTTTTATGCTCTAGAAAGATAGAGCATCGTCAGAAACGCCGAAAAACGATATTTTTGACGCGTACCCACCATTTTTTGGGACCAAAAAAGGCACTTTAAAATTTCACCCCCCCCCCCGGAATTCCCATGCTGTGCATGTATGATGACCACAATTCACTATACGACCATTCCTGGATTTCACCCTCATCTGGTGACTTCTACCTTGCCCAAGCATAGCTCCTAGCCTGTAATTTGCGACCCATTTGTTATCCAAAAAAATGTTACTTCGTCCTAAACTCAGTTCATATTAGTCCGGCGCGAAGCACCGAAATTTTCATAAGTTTTCAGCTAAATTTACACAGAAAACTGGACTCAGAAAGCTAAAATAATTCATATTACAAAATCAAAAATGAAATTGCGATTGCAATATGCCGATTAAATCTCTAAATAATTGCCATTGCGCTTACAAAGCTGATTTAGCCTTAACATAACGATGTTAATTTTATCTCCGAATTGCAGAAAATAGTGCCAAAGTGACAAATAGCTCTTATTTCTACATATATAAAACTTTAAACCGTCAGAAGAGATAGATGCAGATCTTTGAGTCCGTACAAAGACGCTTGAGACTGCACAAAGATTGATTTTGAGTGTTTAACGCAGGCGTTTAGAGTAAATAGACAGTAATTGCAGTATTTGGCGCGAGGCCCCCAAAAATTTTCAAATCTCAGATCAGAATGGGCAAAAAACCTTTAAAGTTACTATAATTTCACCCAACAAAATCTTTGTACCCTGTGTAAAGATAGCTCCAAAAATATTAGTATGAGCCTAAATAAAATCTTTACACCGCACGAAAAGCCTGTAAACAATTGTTCTACAGACAGCGTAACTCGACTCAATTTTTCTATTCCATAGTATCAAAACGAACTGTTACTTGTCTACACAGTGAAATAAATTAATTTATCAGTAAGTAATTTATGAAGATTTTGGAATCGGAAATACGGCACGCATTATAAATAATACATTTTTTATAAACAAAATATCATCTTTCTGAAAACCTTATCTCTTGCATACATTGGCAGAGGATACCCAGACTGAACGTCAAACAACCACGCAACAACGCTGGGCAAAGTCTGACTAACCACGCAGAAATGTGCAAGTTTTTAACTACACACTGAAGAAGTGATTAAAATTTTAAATTTTACTCGTATGGGTTTGAAATAGCTCAAATTACTCGTACTTTGCAATAATTTTATAAATTGATAATGCATTGTAGCGCTTACGTCTCTCGTTTCATAGTCCAAATGTAAGTAGATATCAGCTATCAAGCGAATGCACGAGTAATGCTGATTTTGCGTCACCATCCAATCTCCAGCGACCAGTTTGGAAATCAAAGAGGGCGATATGCTCGAAAGAGATGGTGCCGTCGTCAAGCTTACGTCTGTCCCGCATATACCTCAAACATCATCAGATAAAGCGTAAAAAATGTATTTATGAATAAAAAATTAAAAATAAAAATGTTATAAATAAAAAATAAAAGTATTATAAATAAAAAACCGTTAAAAATGTATTCTAAAAAATAGATTATAATAACTAATTAATTATGAAATTCGGCGTGAAGTACCTAGGATTTTGGCGATTTTTAGCTCATCGAAGGAGGGAGAAAAGGAAAAATCATTTGATTTCAATTCGAGGGAGCACGGGCTCCCTACCCAACCAAGATACGGTCCTATGCATAGGTGTATACCTTCCTTATAGTATACCTTCAAGCGTCAGGAATATGTTTCTATTGCAAGCAATATTTTTATGACTTTCAAAACGATTTCTGGAGCATAAACAGCTATTTTGGCGTAGTTTTCTTTCATTTTTAGGCAAAATTTAAAGAATTTTGAGTCAAATGCTTCGGAGAGTGTGTTATTTATGGCACTTATACAGAATAGTAACTGATGTAGTGCAAAGTATAGCCGAAACACATATTGAGTTTTTGACTTCTTGATTTTTCCTAGGCTTAGGCTTAGACTTATGTAGTTGGTAGTACTCCCGCTTATGTCGGTATCGCTACCGCTTAGGTCGGTATCACTCCCACTCAGGTTAAGATACAGGCATTAGTTTGTCTGATGAGGTCATAATAGTTACTATTCAGTAAAACTATCTTATGTATACTTTTGCTTTAAATGCACAAATAACAAAAATTTTTCAAACTTCTTGATTTCTTCTAGGCTTAGACTTAGATTTATGTTGGTCTAAGTACTCCCGCTTAGGTCGTTATCACTCCCGCTTAGGTCGGTATCACTCTCCCGCTTGTCGAGAAACAGGCATTAGATTGTCTGATGACATCATAAGAAAAGTTAAGAAGTATTGACTAGAAAACGCAAAACAGCGAAAACGCACAATTTCGCACGTGAACAGCGAATTTTTCTGTCTCATCTTTTAGCGTTCTCAGAAAAGTTCGGTAGACCAAAGTCTGGGGGTTAGGGTGGTTTACACAGCCAGCAAAAATTCCAAAGAAGCATGTCAAAAATTCAATTCTAGTAGTTCTATCGATTTTCAGGAGATCTACCGGATTCTTGGGGGTCTAAACCCTCCCTCTATGCCCACGTGTAATATCGCCATCCCCCGCCCTACGAAAATCCGAAATCCGTTCCGCGACGGCGGACCTTAATTTAATTTGAAGTAAAGTGAAAACTTTTAATCCCGCTTACATATAAAAAGTATGCATAAACTTCGCAAGGAGGCCATGGATACCGACTCCGGCGTTGCACGCTTAGACTATTGGAAAGGAAAAGAATAGAAATACGCAAATTAATCTAAAAGATGACGTACGTATTGCAAGTAATAATAAATCGAAAAAAGTCAGCAAGCAAAGGATCCATTCGTCGAAGCGTTACTAACACATACAGTAAACGTAGATTTCCACATCTTACTTACAAATACTTACTTACGTACATCAAACTTCATGCAATTCAATTAACAAAAGCATGCGGCTCCAGACATAGTTTTTAAAATTATTGCCCAAACTTGTGGGAAACAGACTATACCTGCATATATATAAAATATGCACTTGTCTAACTGCACTTTTGTCCTTCTTGTTGTGACACCCGACACCCGTTTTACTCTTTATAATGCCGTCGAACAACAGAAAATATGGCGACTTTATAACTATGTTAGGCAAGTTGCACGACCAGAACTCCGGGTCAAACGCCTATGACGGGACTTTCTTCCCTATCAGGCACATGCCAATGACGAGCCTGGATGGGCTATTTGCGTAACCTTGGCTGTAGCATATCGGCGCTGCAGCGTCTTATAGACGGCGCTGTGGTCGTGGGTTTCATGTTTTAAGTGGTCATAAAACTCACTCCAATTTCACTTTTACTTCTGGTTCGATTTCCGAAAGCGATTGAACGCTAATCAATGCCGGGTCTTCGGATCCCCCCAGTTTGCAGACTGTTACACAATGTTTGCGCAGTAATACACTCATCTCAGCAACTTCTTGCGCTATGTTATTATATGTAGGTAGCGCATTAGAGCGTACACCCCCAACATATGAGCCCCATACAGCTTATAACGGGCGGGACACATCTGTGAAGTGCGGTTTTTATTAGAAGAAAGATAATAAAAAAGTTCACTGCCCGTGTTTTTTGTATTTCTTTACACTCAATACCGACTGCGTAAGGAACGTGTAAAGTTTTTCTGCAACGTTATAACATAGCGAATTATGGTGGTTTTTACACGGCTTGTGAAAAACTCAGTATTGACGCCTCAAATAATTTAATGGTTTTGAATTGTAGAGGAAGGAATGCTCCAAATGACACGTCTCGGTTTTGGAATTCCGCATTAGTTCTCGAATGGGAGAGCAAATATTGTGAAAATCAGGGGTAAAAAAACACATTTCGGTCGAGTTTTCGACTTATTTATGTCAGCCAGCAAATGAGTCCCAAACAATTTTTTTGATAGAAATGTACTACGACTTAAGGGCTGCGTACTTTTTGCTTCCCAGCAAACATATGTACGCTCAATACGGAGTTAGATTTAGAGGTTTAAACTCTACACTCTAGTTGATGGTGTAAAAAACAGATTTTGTCTGAGATTTCTCTGCAAACTTTTCCGCTTATCACTCGTAATGAATTAAAAAAATAGAAATAAAGTACCTAAGGGCTACACGTCGCAGCAAATCGCGTTTAAAAAAACGCAATTTTTAGTTATTTTTGGAGGTGTATATTTTTAAATCAAAAGTGTAAAACTTGCGAAAAAACACGTTTTTCCCTATTTTGATCGGTAAATATCTCAAGTTGCGGAACAGAAGTTTTCCACATACAAACGTACTACGATTCAAAGGCTACAAATTAACTCAAACCAAATTTCTTTACACTCAAAGTTTACATTGTGGTGGATTGTGGAAACTTCGTTTTTGTACGTTTTTTTGTTCGCCACTCTACCCGTTTAGAAATCGGGATAAATCGAATAGAATAAAAATAAATTACTTTGTAAGGGGTACACGTCACAGCAGATTGCCTTTATTTACAAATGTTTAGCTTTTTCGTGAAGTGTAAACTCAAAAATTGGGTGTTATCAAGTCTAAAAATGTACCAGGAATCGAACGTGATACACCAGCTAGACTTGCTTGTTTACACTCAACATTGGTGTAAAGTGGTTTACATCTAATGTTTATTTGTCTTCATGCCATTGTGGAGACTGATTTTTTTCATAAATGTTGACCGTATTATCAGAGTAATATCAGATTACGAATCCGACTGAAATCTTCTTTACACTCTGTGCTTCTTGTAGCTAGTGTAGCTACACGCAGCTCGCGTTTACGAGCTCACTATTTTTGACCGCATCAAAAACGGTTCAATATTAATGAAATTATCAACTTTCGTTTAGGCCGCATCGAAAACGGCATAATACTCGAAAAGTTACGAACTTTCGTTTCCGGATCTGAAATCCGCACGGCGATTTTGATATAAGAAGCGGGACCCCAGCCCCCTCGTAATTATTTTACCTACTTTCATTCCATTAAAATTATTATTAAATTTTTATGTAAGATGCTCAGCATAGAGCTCGCTGTTGTTGGAATCAATGTTTAGAGTGCAACTAGGAATCAAAACATTTTCGAAAATGCCGTATGCCAGGGAAAACAGTTAAATTATCAACTTGAGATTTTCCGGGGTTTTTGGTCGGGATAGGTCAACTGACCTTGCGAGCAATTACCGGGGCTACGTAAGTAATTAGTGTTAAAAACTAGGGCGTAGCTGCCTAGATCTCCGACAAGAAGCGATCAGCAATATTAGGACCGAGGAGATCGAAGCCGTAAGTCTTGAGGGTCTTTGTGGTTGGTTCTAGCGTCTCGCCCTAGCAACATACGTGGGCAGCAACAAAATTCTGGGGGGTGCAAGATTTTTCAAAGGTCAAAAAAATGGCCTTAAAAATGATGGTATGGCGAAAAAACACCATTTTTCAACGTTTCTCATCGAGCACTATCCATTGGCATCAAAAAATTGCAAAAAAACGAAAAAATTTCAAAAATTGAATTTTGGGTAGGGGGTATTTTGGTGTCTGGGGGGTATTTTAGTTTCTCGGGGGGGGGGTTGCATACCACCAAACCCTCCACGCCCAGGTGTGCCTAGCAACCTGACCAGTGCTAAGGTTAGTCTAGGTACTTAGGTAAGCCCCGTAGGTACTTAATCCCCCGCCGTCATTAGGGCCTATAGGTACTTAGGCACCGACGGTAGGCGAGATTATTTACATTATGTAAACTTTACAATGCAAATTAAATTTAGTGTTAGAGCCTTGCAGAAGCTTAGTTTTTTTTGGAAAATGTTCTTCGTAACGTAAGAATTACGAATCTGACTGTAAGGTTTCTCTACGCCCAGTAGTTGTGTAAAGTTTGTACTATTCATTTTTTGTAAATGTGTAGTTTACACTCAGAGTTGCAAAACGTGAATTTTTTCAAAAAATGTTCCGTAAGGTCAGGATTACGAATCTGACTACGTTTTATTTATAGAAAGTAGTCACGTAAACTTTACATTGAAAATTTAATTTAGTTTAAGCGCGTTGCAGAAGCTTAATTTTTTCAAAATTTTCCATGTAACATCAGGATTACGAATCTGAGCGTAAGTGTTCTTTACACCCAACATTTGCGTGAAACGTTTGCTGAAAACCTTCGATATATTTAAATAAAATAGGGTTGTCTTGTTTCAAAAAAATAATGCGGATGTTCAGAACAATATTGTTTTCCGCATTCTTGGACTGCTGTCATTATTGTGGCATGTTACCGAATGTGTTTGCTGACTGATTTACTCAAATCATGCTAATGAAAACTAGGGCACTAGCAAAAAAAATGCTGCGATGGAACAAAGAAAAGACGAATATACTTGGGATTGTGGATTAGTTTGTAAAAGGAGGGGGACTAGGAAAAAACACCAGCATACATAAATGCCTAAAGTCGCAAAATCTGCTAAAAATTACTTTCTCTAAGCAACGCAAAAAACCGAAGTATATTCTGCAGCCTGCAGATTGAAATAAACTGTCAAACCAAAAAACGATCGAATAAAAAAATCGAAAGTAGCAAACATCGATGCATTTAAGAACGATGTGGTTTAGCAGTAGGAAACACGTGCATAAATTTTAAAAAGTATCTGCGACAACAAGTTGACAGATTGCGATTATAGCATTGATGTTATATATAGTATCGTAACCTCTCGGCTTACTGTCGATGAAAATTCTTAAAATTTATGCACGAAGTTGTGAAAAAGAAGTAGTGTAGCAGCGCGTCTGTTAAGAATGCTACATAGCTCCTTCGAGGATTGGCGAATCAGTTGGCGTAATAGGTAAGTCAGAAAGCTGTGACAGCTGATTGGCTAAATAATGTTTACCCTTGAAGTATCTTACTGTAAAAGGTCCAAAGATTTTTGAAACAGACTATAGTCTATAGTTTTGAACCTAGTGCATGAATTAGCTCGGTAAACCAATTTGCTTATTACTGTAACACCCGATTCCTTCATCGCTCGACCCGCCATACCCATAAAAAATTCGCCATCAACTCCGCACCGAGCACGGAAAAAATCGAGCGCTACAGTAACTCCTATACACTCAATTAGTAAAGTTTATTTATGAATTATGTATTTATAACGTGTTGAATCAAAGTAAGCAATTTGAAATAAACGAAACAGATGTTGTACAGGAAACGCTGTCTAAACATAATTTATAATAGCGAACAGACATAAACAGCATACGTAGGCATAAAAAATGTAGGTAGCGTTGCACTAAGTAAAATATCAACGTCGTAAATACCGTTCAATAGGTATCTACGCATGAGAGAATAAACGACTTTCCTCCAATTGAAACTCAAGTCCAAAATATGACGTAATCGTTAACAAAAACTAGAGCTAGTCTGTTTCACGAAACCTTGTGCATGGATTACAGTTCCTGAATCGACGAAAATTGATTATAAAAACGGTTCAACTGTGTTAACTGGGGCAGTAATCATGATACAGTGCATAGCAACTGATAAACATATGAAGTTTTACTATGCAAAATTGTATTACAGTACGCTGCCTATAAAGTACTTTTGTAGCTGCTCGCTAGATCGCTGAAAGTTGATTTCCATGCATAAGGTTTCGTAAAATAGACATGCACTGAAATGGACTGCAGTTGTGTTATTCCCTTTTACCTTCATTAACAGGAAAAAAATAATGGCAAGTGGAAAACTGGGACAATGCCTATAGCTAGGGACAAAGATCTGTGCGCAAACCGAAAACTCAAATTCGTTTCAAAATTTAAGCATGAATCTTAAGAACACCGACAGTAACTGACAGATCACGGTTGCTAAATTAATTTGTGATACACACGTGTGAAAAACTGTCACATCATCACTAACAAGGAAGATTGGTTCATTAAATTCATGCACAAACTTATGTGATGCAGGCTGACAGATATAAGAACGCAGGTTCCAAAACTTGAATCTTATAAATTTTAACAGGCTAATTCTGAAGCAATGAGATAAATCTAAAACCGTATGCTTGCTGTTCTTCATACGGTCTTTGCCAAGATATCAACAAATTCGAGGCGAAAAAAATTTCCTGGCCGTAAATAGCGAGAGGATTTTTTCTCACAAATTCGAAGACTAAAATGGCATGCGCACAAAATTGGTCTAAACACAAATAATGCTTGAAATTATTAAAAATTTCTATAAGAGAAGCCAATTTCAAACTATTATAGGTATAAATATGTATAAAAAATATCTATATAGTTACACAGGAAACCTGGCTGACGACTCAGTCTGTACATAAGTGATATAATTGCAATAAAGACATTTCATGTTCAAAAACGCGACGATACGATTTAAATATTAAAAGCAAAATTAATCATGAAAAAAATAAAATCGTTATAATTCAACGATTTCATATATAATTTAATTGTACCTAGAATAATTCAAAATGTTGTTCATAAATAACGTTAACGAACAAAACGCGCCAAAGCAACCTTTAGGGTAATTAAGCGAGGACGACACAGTAGAATCAAAGGTTCGAAAGCATAGTCCAAATCAAGGCAAATGCATTTGGGCGTGAAGCAGTCTTTTGCATTAGAAAATGTAAAAATATTGGAAGTGGCACACATGGGCATGGAAGTGAGAGGGGTATTACTCACCCCTGAGCTTTGAAAACTGATAGCTGTATAGCCATTCTGGCCGAAAAAAATTACTACATAGCTTTTTTGGTTCACTTTCTGTATGGCCTTTTCGGACTCAGAAACATGCCATGGGAGCCTAGAAATGCCATATATCTATTCTTTCTGAGGTTCAAAGCAATTTATAGCTTTTTTCCTACTCTGAATGGACTAAATAGTAATTTTTAGTTCAAAAGGGCAAAATAATGTTTATAAGTTCAAAAAGGCTATATATTTGTAAAAATGCTGGAAAACTATGGCTTTGAAACGATGCCAATTTTTTTAAACTATGGAATCATTTTTCATACATTTAGCCAGCTCTAAGTTTATGATTTTAACCCCTCCCTGAAAGTTTGACCTTGCGTACCTATGGAAAAAGGAATCCACAGATGGGCAGCATCTAAAATTTACGGGGATAAATTTGATAAAAAAATTAAAAATTTTAATTAAATTTTAAAATTAATTAATTAAAAAGAGAATACTATTTAATGCTTTGAGGGCGGGCAGAAAGGTCGAAAAAAGGATTAGGTTGGAGCCTAAACCCCGTCCTCGATTTTTCTTAGGCGCATTTGCTCCAGACAATTCAGTGTTTCTTTAATTTGAGGGCCCGACCGAGTAATTTGGCGAGTCAAAGATCCAGAATAAAAATTTTTGGTGATTTTTTTGGCTATTTTGTCCCATAAAACCTTCCCTTTTGTCCGGGTATGCATTACAGCAATTTTTAAATACCTTTTCAGTGAATTGATTCGGTATGAATACACACATACAAACACACACATACACATGCATACACACACATACACATACACACACATACCTGCTGGGGGATGTGGGGTATCCCTTTACCAGGACTTTTGGAAGGCATACCTCCTCAAGCCATTCTGGGCCAAAACCGACAGCTTGCACGATGAAAAAGCGCGAATTTACGTATAAAAGCATAATTTCAATTACACATGCTTATTTTTCAAGCAGTAGGCTGTTCAACTCATTCATCCAGACACTTTTCTTTTATTAGTTTGTATATATTTGATATAACAGATCATTCCATTGCCCTTATTGTTTTCGTACAAATTTAACCAAAAGTATTCATGGAACATCATATAGGACTAATTAATTACGAAAATTTGATATCATATAGGTACAAAAAATTACTCATTTACCCTTCCCCCAAAAAAACTCGGTTAACCCCTTCCAGTCCTTTTGACCGTGTGCATGTATGGTACTACACTTGATTTGTCGAAAAACATTAGTATGCAAAAACTTATAAAAAAACATCAGTTTGACGCCGTGTTCGTTGTACAATCTGATTCAAAACACGATCTGCGCAAGACATAAATAGTTTGCAGATGATAAAAATAACAAACGACATGAAAAATTAAATTGATAAACGCAAATAAATTAAAATGCGTTGCGCACACTTATCGTCAGGATTAGCGAAACGTAGATTCGTTGAGGGCAAAATTTTCCGCGTCATCGACCTAAAAGGAAACTTTGAATATGATATGTGCAATACCAACCAAAGTTTCTTGCAGGCTGAGCCAAAAAATCTAAACATAGCATGCTAGTAGGATTATGTACATTTACTATGTATTACGTAAAATCTACACATTTTATTTAATTGCACTGTGAATAGTTTTTTCATAATTCAATTGGCAATCAGGATTAGTGTGCATTTTTCGCAAAAAATCGAGTATTTTATGTTCAAAAACTATATTACAACTACGCTGAAGAAATAAAAAGATAACGTTCGATGACACACGACTTTGTTGAAAGTTTTAATTACGAGAACAATTTGAATTATACTCGTAGATTCGCAAAATCTTGTAAAAAAGCATTTATGGTATGCATTAAAAATGATCTATTTCGTGTCTATTTTTGCTGTCATCCAAGAAACTTCAATAAAAAGTTTAGAAATAGTATGAAAAAATAAACAAATCCGCAAAATCTCGCAAAAAAACATTTATGGTCAGCATTAAAATGGTCTATTTTGCGACTATTTGTCCTTGTCATTCACTACACAGAAGTCTTTCACCACCAATAGATGAGGATTCCATGTGTGTTGTTGAATTTTTAAGGCATACAAGAAAACGCAATAAAACTTTTAGAATTGGTATTAAAAAACAAGACTTTATTTGGAAATAAATCTGCAAAATATCGAAAAAAGCATTCACGGTATGCATTAATCTAATCTATTTTGTGGCTAAGATTCCTTCCAGTCATTCACTACACACAAGCTGACGTCTTTCACCACCCATAGATAAGGAGCCCAAGTATTTGTTGAATTTTTAAAAGCATTTAAGAAAATTTTAAAAATTTCAGAACTAGCTAATTTTATTTGCAAACAAATCCGCGAAACCGTAAAACCATTTAGGATCTGCCTTAAAATAGTTTCATGCACGCTTAACTACCTAATTCATAGAAAAGAGACAACAAGTCGTTGATGTTGCCTTGGGGAAGCCATACTAGATTAAAGAAATTCATTGTGTATAAAGTGCTTCCAAAGCCCAGTTTAAGAACCAGAACGAAAAACTATTGCATTGAGAATACGAAAGTGCGAAAAAACAGCTGATATCAAGCCTCAGTGCTCTACTAAGTGGCCCACAAATACACCAAAGGCTCCAAATTCAAAACAAAATTTGAAAGCATGCAAATTTGATCAGGAGTTGGTGAGTTACAAAAGATTGTATCACTAGTTCCATTCGTAATGGAGTTCAATCAGACAAGGACACATACGCACACTCAGCTGCATTATACATTTCTACATGAGTTCAGTACATATATTACTCGTATCTCCTCATTCATACCATATTTTATGCAGTCTTTCATCCAACAGTAATTTTTCATGCACTTACTCTCATTTCCACTCTGGTTAGGCTTATTAAACAAGATTTCCATGACTATCCTTCCTTTTTGACAACAGAAACAGCGCAATAAGACAGTCCTTGAAGGTTGCATTAGTCAAACCATACCAGGTTAACGAAATTCATTATAAGTAAAGTGCTTCCGAAGCTCAGTTTATGAGCCAGAGTAAAGAAAATACATTAACATGCCGTAAGACGCCGGAAAACAGCAGATATCGAGCCTCATTGCTCTACTAGTAAGTAGCCCACACATTTGCCAAAGACTTCAAATTCAAAAAAGAGAAGCAAGTAATTTCAATTGGTATGGCTGATTTTCCTTCAAGTCATTCAGTACACACAAGCTGACGTCCTTCACCACTCACAGATGAGAAGCCCAGCCCAAGTATTTGTTAAAATTTTTCGAGGCATCCAAAAAATAAATAGAAATTTTAGAACTAATATAAAAAACAAAACTTTATTTGCAAATAAATCCGCAAAATCTCGTAAAAACAACATTCATGGTGTGCATCAAAATTTCTATTTCACGTCTGCTTTCCTTTTAAGTCATCCACTACACACCTGCTGACATTTTTCCAAGCCCAAAAGTGAGGAGCCCTAGTATTTTTTGAATCTTTAAAGGCATCAATAAAAAAATTAGAGGAAAACTCTAGAACTAGTCCGATAAAAACCACAGGTCTTACTTTATCGCGCTCTTAAAAAGTTTATGAATGGCCTCCGTGTTCTACTCGATCGTTCTCGTCATTATCAAAAGCCTAAAATACATATTGCAAGAAAAAAATTATAATCCACCAACACAGTAATATAATAAGCTCGAGAATAGCCAATAGAATAGATCTTGCTAAAATTCACAAGTCCAATCACTGAGAAAAAGTTAATTTAAACAATCAGTCGACTAATCAGAATGAAAGAAGCAGTGAAAAGCACCTCAGATCTATCAAAAGTCAACGTCAAATAGAAAAAAACATTCACATGAATGTACATGATCTTGAGGAAATTTCACACTTAGAACATTTTTCGCTTTCTCCCCCACCCAAAATTTTCTCAATCCCTCCAAATTTCGCAATTTTCCAAATGTTTCTAAAAATTCGTAGAAAAGAAGCTGTTTTAAGCGTGTTTAGCCATCTATTTACTCATAAATTACCAAATTTTCGGCGCTTCGCGCTATGTATAAATTCTTGACTATATGTACAGTCATACTCGGATATAAGACACCACTTCCTTGGGACCGGGTTTAAATGCGTCTTATAGCCGAGTGCCTTATGGTCAATTCTACACTATTCTCGAGCTTGGTTACATATTTTCTCAACATTCACACATTGCACTTGAAACTTCTTTTATATGTAACCTTACTTAAAGAAAAAGTTGTACAGAATTTCACCTTTGTTCACAGACATTTATACATCGATTAGCTGAAGCGGTCGCGTCTTATAGCCAAGGTGCCCGCGTCTTATGGAACTTGCTTTATATGTATTAAGAATATGCAATGAAAACAGGTCAGCTGCGTCTTATACTCATATAGCCGAGTGTCTAATAGGCGAGTTTCTAACATATCTTAATGCATTCTGGATGACTGGGACCAGAATTTTTTGGGTCTTATAAGCTTAAAAGTCTTACATATATCCAGGGTGTCTTATAGCCGAGTTCGACTGCAGTTCTAAAATTTTTATTTAATTTTTTTACTTGGGCTCCTCTTCTTTAGGTGGCGAAATATTTCATTGGGTTCTAATGAATGACTTAAAGGGAAAGTAGATATGAAATATATCATGTTAATGCAGACCATGAATTTTTTCACAAGATTTTGTGGATTTGATTGCAAATAACGTTTTTTTCATATAAAAATTCTGAAATTTCTATTTAATTTTTTTGGATGCCTTTATATATTCGACAAATATTTGGGCTCCTCTTCTGTGGGTGGTAAGAATCCCAATGGGTGTGTACTGAATGACTTGAAGGAAAATTAGATGTGAAATGAATCTTTTTAATGTAGACCACAGATACTTTTTTACGAGATGTCGAGGAATTGATAGCAAATAAAGTCTTGTTTTTTCATACTGCATAGTTCTAAAATTTTTATTTAATTTTTTTTGGTTGCTGCCTCTATATATGTAATACTTGGGCTCCTCTCCTGTAGGTGGTGAAAAATCCCAATAGGTCTGTACGTGAAATAGGTCATTTTCATGCAGACCATAAATGCTTTTTCACGAGATTTTGTGAATTTGGTTGCAAATAAAGACTTGTTTTGTCAAACTAGTACTACGATTTTTATTTAGTTTTTTGATTGTCTTTAAATATTCAACAAATACTTATGCTCCTCGTCTGTGGGTGGTGCAAAATCTCAATGAATGCGTAGTGAATGACTTAAAGTCTTGTTTTTTCATACTACTTCTAAAATTTTTACTCAATTCTTTTTTGTTGCTATTGAATATTAAACAAAAACTTGAGCTCCTCTTCCATAGGTGGTATAAAATCCCAATAGATGTGTAGTAAATGATTTGAAGGAGAAGTAGATGTAAAATAGACCATTTTAATGCAGACCATATATACTTTTTTACGAGATTTCGTAAAATTTATTGCGAATAAAGTCTTGTTTTTTCACACTAGTTCTAAAATTTTTAAGTTTTTTTGGTTGCCTTTAAATATTCAACAAATACTTGTGCTCCTCTTCTGTGGATGGTGAAAAATCCTAATGAGTGTGTAGTGAATGACTAAAGTCTTGTTTTTTCATACTAGTTCTGAAATTTTTACTCAATTTCTTTGGTTGCCACTGAATATTCAACAAATACTTGGGCTCCTCTCCTGTGGGTGGTGAAAAATCCCAATGGATGTGTAGTAAATGACTGAAAGGAAAAGTAGATGTGAAATAGATCATTGAATTTAAGTCATTGAAATACTGAAAATTCAAAAAAATATGAAATACTAATTAGTCTATAATTAAGCTCGGAATGTTTGTGACTGGTTCATAATTAGTCAATAGATTATTTGGCCTTTTCGGTCACATAAAAAAGGGATAAATTTATTAGCAATCAGTTCAATGACTAAGATATGTAAGGTTTCGGCAGCTTACCTGCTGCCTTCGTCAGGCGAAGATGTATATAGATATACATATAGATAAGACCACAGCATGCACACACAGAAATCGCAAACTCAACAATTATTTATAAATTCTCAATAGCAGTGGGATTTGAACCACGACTGAAATATTTCGTGCAATCAAGCGTAAGTTACCGCAGGCTGGCCGGAAGCTTCCCAATCAATAGAACCTTGATCTGAGACAGGTTCATCATGATCAATGAGCCGCATTTCGGGCCAATCTTGCTTAAGATTAGTGACTAAACTGTTAGTCAAGCTGTTAGTAGGCCCACAGCTGTTAGTTACCTGAGCACATCATGTTATAATATTAATAATAAAAACAAAAATAATAATAATAATGATATCAATAATAGACTAATTTATGTTGGTTTCCCACTCTTAGCCGAATCCTGGATACGGGCATGACCATACATATATGATCTAAGAGGGGGCAACACAGAAAAAATCCCTCCACCCCCTAAAAAAATCGGATTTTTGTAGGTTACCAGAAATTTCCTGAAAATTCGTAGAAAAGGTACTTTTTGAGCGTTTTTAGATATTTGCTTAAAAGCGTATAATTTTCAGCGCTTCGCACCTTATACTCATGTTTTGACTATATTTTGTTCAATTTATTCGACTTTTTCCGATTTTGTTAGAAATTTTTTTGTTTTTCTGCTCTAAAAAAATAGAGCATCGTCAGAAACGCCGAAAAAACTAAGTTTTTAACGCGTCCCACCATTATTTTGGCGCAAAAAAGGCATTTTTAAATTTCACTTTCTTTCGCCAGAATTACCATGCTGTGCACGTCTGAATATATACGACGCTGTGTAAATTGAGATCGGCAGATCAGCCGAATAGCTCAACAACAAGGAGACGTTATGATTGAAGGAAAAGAATTCAATACTTTAAAAAACCTTCCAATAGCAGACGAAAATTGTATCTATTAAATAAAATCGAAGAGAAAGAGAGGACGAAGGTAGTTAAAGGTTCAACAAGTTTTAGCGTGAAATTATTTATTGTAAATTATAATTATTAATTATAAATTAAAATTTTGCAACTACACTTATACATAGAAGAGCATAATAACCTGATCATCAACGTCGTCTGTGGCAGCATCGGTTATGTCTTGAACCCTAGACATAACTTTCTCAGCCTTCAAAGCATCTCGCTCTAGAGATTTTAACCTAAAAAAATAACTAATAAAGCTATTTAAGAAAAATTTGATTTATTATTTACATTAAACTTGAAGCTTTATTAAATTTAAAAGAATACACGAATTCTATAAGTGAAGCTTTTACTAGAATCTTGCAACAATTATATTGACTACATTATTAATATTTTATCTTGCTGTCCTGAACTAAATAAAAACACGTGACATACATACACCCGGGTGATGGTCAGTGGCTCGCTCCGTCTATCCTTACAATGAAAAATAGTTGGTTGCATATATGTAACAGGGGCGGGGTGGAGAAGTTATCACCTCGCCCTAAGTTGGTTGCCCCTCCCCATCTCAAAAACTTTTGAACCATGATTTTTTTTAGAAAAAATTGATTTTTTATGGCCGTTTCTAGGTTTTTTTGACCGTTTTGGCCAAAAATTGGAGGTCATTCCCCGCACCCCCTAAATTTGGCCGAGGACCCCACCAAAAATATCAAGCCATGGTTCGTTGTCCTGGTATTGAGAAAAGAGGCCGTCCCATGTCCAGCTTGAAAGTTTTTTGCATGTCTGTCCAGCTTCGAAAAATGATTTTTTTAATGTTAAAAAGTGGTTGTCTAGCATTTAAAAGTGCTCGTCCTAATCCAGGACAAGGCTGTTCGGATCACAAAACGGGTTTTCCTGATAAGAAAGTAGTTGTTAATTTGAAAAAATCGCATTTCAGGTCCAAAAGTGGGATTTTCAGAATTTAGTGAACAAAACATAGTCTCGTCTAAATGTTTCTACGATAGACTCGTGTAATTAAGGACAGACAAGGGGCGTGAGCGGCCGCCCCCTTGACCAAAAAAATTTTTGGAAGCTTGAGATAATGCATGGAAAGATGGAAATATTGCATATGTTTGCTAGAAATATCCAAATTTCCAACGCACCGCGTCTTATGTGACGTATTTTCCATAATTTTACCCCAAATGACAAAAAAACGACACTTTTCGCAGACTACTTCGAGGAATTTTTTTTGAAATATTCGAATTTTTTATGAATATGGAATAGTTAATGTATATTTAGTCAATTTAATTAAATTAATTAATATATTGTTAATGAGCACAGCGAATTGAAAAACGTCGAAAAACGCGATTTTATTGGTTTATCAACGAAGCTTCTGAGATATAAACCAGGTTATCTTGCCCCCTTCCTTTGGGCGAAGCTGCGTACGGATCAGACGACAGATATACATTGTTTAAGGGGGTCCCTGCGACTTGCGACAGAAAATCAATAAGCAAATAAAAGTGCAATTTAATTTCATTTTTAATAACCTCTAAGCGTTCTATAAACCGCATTTATACTTAGCTAGCAAATCTAGCAAAATTTGCGGATGGATGAGAGATAAAACTGCTACCGAAAAAAGTGAAAAAAAGTTAAAATAAAATAAGAGCAAACAGATTTTTTAAAATAAAAACAATCAACTAAGATCAAAACTTAAGTCTTATATGCACCTCGCTTTGCGCCACTCCGCTCTTTTGGCAGCTTCCAAAGCTCGCGCTTCGGCCGGACTTAATTGGCTGCTGCTTAATTCGGAGCTCTGTTCGCTGTGTTTCTCAGATGATTGTGTAGCTTTTAATCTGTTTTCAGCCTTTTTAGTCCGTACGACAGCCGGTATAGAAGACGCAGAAGTTGATGCAGGCATAGCACTAATACATAGATCAAACGAATTATACAGAAAGATATGAAATTTAATCTATTTTGAATGCAATTGTAAAAAATTCAAAAAATTTCCACCGTATTTCTTGATTCTGTTCATGACCGCAAAATTTTCACGTATAATCATTCAGAATCCAGTTTATAGGGCTAGATGTCTATTCATTTTTATGAGTACGCAGTGGACCTCATTTTTGATCGATCGTATAATAGATGTATGTAAGTTCTCGATTAAGAAAATAAAAGGTTCGACTTTTGCTAAAAACTAGTAAAATAATCCTTTTTTTGATAAATTTTGAAAATACGTTAAGAGTGGAAATCGCTAAAATCCCCCCACCTCTGCGACGAATATTAAATAAAATCCTTGCAAAAAGAAAATTACGATGACCAAGATTATACTATTAATTTTTTGGACCCACACTAAACTTTGACCCTTATCGTCAGTCAAAATTATTTCGCACAAACTTAAAGCAGTGGTTAATTTGTTATTTTGTATTACAAAAAAAAGTGCCAATCTTTTAGCGATAATTCTTTCCTCCTGAGCATCTGGGAGGTCTTGCAAAAAAGTAGAATTACACCTCTGAACTTCAAAGTGAAGTATTAATTTTTTTGATCACACTACAAATTAGAAGACTTTGAATCTTATCACCAGTGACAAAATCTACTTGTGGAAAAGATTTAAGGTTCAAGGGTTACACAATGAAGTTGACCACGTTCGTGTAACATCAATACGGATCAGTTCTGGCGGTTTAATGTCACTACGGAGGTGGACGCGAAAAAACACGTTTTCATCTTCTTTCAATTTGTCATCCGCGCCGGATATAAAGCAGAAAGTGCAAAGTATCGCCTGTCAACTACTCCGGTTATGAATTGAATAGTGCGAACTATTTTAAAAATAATTTCATGTCGATGGTTACGCATCGCACTTGGTCGCGTTTCTTTACACTCAATACTGAATTATTTTTGGAGGTTAAAGTTCCAACATTGCAGCTAAAAAAGACGTTTTTGTTATGTTTTTGTTTGTCAACTTTTCCCGATATTGGTTGGGACATGATACTAATTATAAAAAATTTATTAAACACCAAGGATCACGCGTGCACGTAAGCGCGTTTAATTACGCCAAATATTGAGTGATTCTTAAGGTGTAAAGTTTACACTAAAAATACATTTTACTTCCAGAGCGTAGCGAAACGTGAATTTTTTCAAAATGTTCTCTGTAACGTCAGGAATATAAATCTGACTGTTAAATTTCTCTACAACCATTACTTGTGTATAGCTTATGCTACTGATTTATTGTAGAACTGCAAAGTTAACACTAAAAATTCATTTTGCTTCCAGATCATTGTCAAACATTGAATTTTATCAAAATGATCGCGTAATGCCAGGATTACAAATCTGACTACTAAATTTACTAACATCCAGTAGTTATGCAAAGTTTACACTGAAAATTAACTTCAGTTCTAGAGCATTGCGGAAGCTTTTTTCAAAATGGTCCATATAATATCAGAATTACGAATATGATTGTTAGTTTTCTTTACATCCAGTACATAGTTGTGCGAAGTTTGTACTATTCATTTATCGTTAACGTGTAAGTATACACTACAAATTTATTTTACTTGTAGAGCATTGCAATACATGAATTTTGTTCAAAATGTGTCCCGTAAGGTCAGGATTACGAATCTGACTGTATGCTTTCTTTATACCCATTAGTTGTGTGATGTTTACACTAAAAATTAACTTCAATTTCAGAGCGTTGCAATAGCTTAATTTTTTTTAAATGTTCCATGTAAAGTCAGAATTACGAATCTGAGTGTATATGTAAGTGTTCCTTCCACCCAGTAGTCGCGTAAAGTTTACGCTGAAAACATTTGATTGAAGGCAAGGCTGTCTTGTTTAAAGAAAGATTATATTGATGTTCAGAACAATATTGTTTTCCGCGTTCTTAGACTGCTGTTATTACTATGGCATGGTACCATATGTGTTTACCGACTGATTTACTCAAATTATGCTAATTAAAAGTAGGTACTAGCAAAGAAAAATGCTCCGATGGAACAAAAAAAGACGAATATACTTGAGATGGGATTTCGGATTATTAAGGATATAAAAGGAGAGGACAAGGAAAAAGCTACCTATGCATATGCCTTAAGTCGCAAAATCTGTTAAAAATCAGACTTTCTCTAAGCAACGCAAAAAATCGAAGTATATCTGCGACCTCTGGAGAAATGTAAGCTTTTTTAAATAGTTTTCAATGCTTCACATAAGAGTGTACAAACATAATCTTGAATGTATATTTCGCGCCGAATCATACATTTTCTATATTTTTTCTTTGTAAATTTTTGATTTCTTATCATTCAATTGACGAACAATTTCCTAACTTCTATCAGACAGAAGTAAGGAAATTATTCGTCAATTGAATGGTAAGAAATCAGTTGTGTAGATTGTTTAAACGATAGATTTGTTTCTTGAAAATTTTCTTCGCCATTGCATAGAGCTCGTTGAGATACAATCAAAAATGCCTTTAGTTTTGCTCATCTCCTAATGATTCTCGAGATATGAACTTCAAAACTTTCGCCCCCCCCCGAAATAAGATCCTGGATACGGGCCTGGGCATATGCATAGGTAGTTTTTTCGTAGTCCCTTCTTTTACATTCTCAACAATCCGTAATCCCAAGTATATTCGTCTTGTTTGTTCCATCGGAGCATTTTTCTTTGCTAGTACATGCATACATAGCTAAACATGAAATCATGCACTTTTGCGTCGTCAAATGACGCTTACAGCCGCGAAAATAACTACCTATCAAAATCGGTATATACTTTACATTAAATATCATGAGGTGAGGATAGATTTGTTAAATATTTTCTGTTGCTAAACTTCACAACCGTGCCGCGTTGGAACACAGGGGTTACGCTTCTTGTTACATAACTTAAATAAATATTTAGAAAATATAAAATCCGTCGTTCGCTTTACCCAATATTAGTAGATGTGCCATTCTCAATGGGCTTCGAGCTCTGACTTCTCTGAAATCCACCGACTACAGCAACTTTCTTTGGGTCGTCAGCCGCAGCAAAAGTCGGACTTTGGGAGCAGGACACGACAGGTAGCTGTGATATTTTTTGGCTAAATAAAAAATTCTTATCAATTACATAAAAATGAACCATATAGAATTCATTCTAAATTGTAGCTAATCGTAGAAAACTCTTACATGTGTATACAGGACCGTAGCCAGGATTTTATTTCGGAGGGACAAGAAATTCTTAAGTCAGATATCTTGAGGACGATTAGTAGTCGTCAAAAAATAGAGGCATTTTTTAGCGTTTCTCAATGAGTCCTATACAATGAAATTCGAAAATTTTTTATCTATTCCATACTCATACACAAAAAAATTAATCACTTAAACTATCTACACAACTGATTTCTCATCATCCAGTCCACTACTGAAAATTGTCCGATGTTGACCCAAACCAAAGTACATACTTTATGCACGCAGTAATCCAGAATACTACTTCTACATAACTTTCGCTCAAAAGTACTTAGACTTTAATAAAATATGCACAATCATCAGCATTCTACTGATAGTGTAGCACTCGCTCATTTTTTAATCAAATTCGGGCAAGCTTTTCTGTTTGTATATGATGTTAAACAATACATGATATAAAGCACGAAAATAAAGAACAGCGAACGTTCTCTGCCTTTGTCAAATAAAATTAAAATATACATGATTATTTACATACATATCATAGTTTCCCAAGGTCCAGAGTTAAGGGAGGGGGTAAAATCCCAAAATGGGGATCAATAAATAAGTTGGTCTGTTTTTGTTAGCCGACACTGTTTTTCTGTACGAGCCTCTTTGTAAATGTGCAAAGGCATAGACGCACACGGTCAAAAGTTTTGGGAGGGGGTAAACCCGAATTTCTTGGTGGCGGGGTGGGTGGGTAAATGATTAATTTTTATGGCTGATTACGGCGCTAAAATGATGAGTTTATATTTTTTTAGATATTTTTGTCGTTCCTTACTCCCCCGTCACAACCCGTAAAAATGCTTTAATTCGTCGTATTCTACTCTTTTATATATATACGTGATTAAGTTTGCATGAAAACAAATGGTAATAAGAACGATGGAATGACTTGAACTATCAAATATGGACATAATGATGGACAAAAAGTGTCTAAAGGAATGAATAGACACAGTACTACACGAAAAATAATCCAGATTATACTGCTGGGCATCGTTTGGCGCTCGTTCATCATTCCAACGATAGGTTTTGGTCCGCAAATGGCCCGAGGAAGGTATGCCTTTAAAAAGTTATGGCAGGGAATACCCCCATACCCCCCAGTGTGCATGTGTGTAAAAAGGTTTCCAAAAAAGCCCATATATGAGCAAAAAAATTTTGTACATACACATATCAATATACTATTAAATGTACACATTTTTACATACTACTAGTGTTTTTACACACTATTTTTTACATGCGCATTCTGTCCAAAAAGTGTTAATTTGCCCTAAATTTAGTTGATAATATTAGTCCGCGCGAAGCGTCGAAATTTTACAATCTTTTGGCTGAATTTGCACATAAAACTCGACTGGAAAAGCTAAAATGACGTGTATTGCGCAATCAGATTTAATATGGAGATTGTAATATGCTGATTGAGTCTCCTAATAGACACCACTGCGCTTATGAATTCAACCAATTTTCGCTGAAATCTTATTACTGTATTATGTTTTTACTGAATAAAATGGCATCTTAGATTACGCTAACATGGCGACTGTTGCACTAAATTCTTCTCATTGATGTTGAATGTCCTCTTGCTTGACATGTGGTGCATCTAGCAAACTGCCGCTTCAAGAATCTTTGCACGAGCCGGAATTGGTTTTTGGCGAAAACCCGCACTTTGTGGCCATTTGTTAGGTGCCTATTTTTTGTCATTTTTGGCCAAAAATTGGAGGTCATTTGCCCCCCCCCCACCACCCTAAAAATTACCCAATCATCAAAGTCAGAAAACTTATGACCCTTCCATTTTTTGGCGACAATATGCGCTTTTTAGCTATTTTTAGATGTTTTTTCCATTTTTAGTCAAAAATCTGATTCACTCCCCCTAAAAATGGCCGAGAACCACACATGCTATCATGAGCATTACAGCAAGCAAACCTGGCGTCAATTGATTAGTGCATACAATCGTTGCGAGCATGCAAGTGTACCTATATGTAGTCAGTTTCGCGTACGCTTACGCGTTTCCTACTGCTTCAAACCAACAATTCCTTTGTCTTAAATGCATTCATGTTTGCTACTTCATACAATTGGCTTACGAAGTCGCTCCTAGTTTACTCCATCTACGTTACCATAGCTACTGCATAGCTGACTTGCTGCTTTTTCAATCGTTTTAATCCCCAATCCCAAGCATATTCGGCTTTTTGTTCCATCGGTGCATTTTTCTTTGCTATCTCCTAACAGTTGTCGAGATATCTGACCTCAAAATTTACACTCCCCTCCAAATAAAATCCCGGATACGGGTCTGAGTGTTTATGTATATGTGTACGTATACGTACTCCTACATACATGTACATGTGCTGACAGTAGGTATAATACATATATGTAGGATTTCTGAGTAATGTGCTAGGGTGGGGGCCAAGGTTATGCAGGACTCGGCATTTCATTGCTGTAGGAAGAACAGTATATATTACTAATAAATCCGAAATATAATTTGTATACATTCTTAAAATGCTCATACAGTCTATTATATCATTTAAGACTTTTATTGCATTATTTTAACACTTATTCGCTAAAAATCATTTCTAGTCATCTAGTCATACGACGAAAATAAATCAACAAATATTAAATCAATGAATTTTAAACATTTGATTTACATTCTATTTTAATGAGGAAGGCATCTAGAACATCAACGTATTGAAAAACCAGTCTTATAATTTATACTTAACTTAAATTTGTCAATCGATAAAATAATTTCTAACTGCAAAACTCTTACGCGGAATCAACTTCGATTTTTCTCCATCCACTGTCCTCTGTTCAATTTGATGTTCAAATTTCTCAAGTTTTCGCGTAAAGGGTAATCTTTCTGGGTTAGAATCGCCCGAAGTTGGCGTTGAAGGCGCAGCATTCTATAGTACAAAAGGATAAGCGATACGTGAAAGTGATAATAATGAAAATTAATAAATAATAAATTATAAGATAAGCGCAAGCTGTTTGTTCTACCTACATAAGGATATTAAAGGTCTGGAGAGTCCTTTGCTATCATCAGGCACGTATCTCTGGAGCGAATGGGAGTTCGACCCCCAAAAATTCAGAAAAATCAGAAAAATAGGACTTTTTACACATAATTTTGTGCTATTTTTGGCCTTTATGGGCTTGGTCCCCAAAAATTGGTGCTGGTCCCCCCAAAGTAGGACGGCCAGCTATAGCTATGTATGTGCCTGTGTCTGCTTATCACTGAATGGAAAAAACGAATTAAATTATTTATACGCAATTACAGTAATAATATTTTTATTCTTTATTCCTTAAAAAGATGTATACATATTTTACTTTAAATCATGAACACGAAGAAGATATATAATACTGGAATGACCGTTATGTTTGCATCTCTATAGTTCATTTTCATAATGATGCATGAAGTCGACCGGGAATTATGAATACCATTATTACTGTAGCATTCAATTTCTTCATTGCTTGACACAGTCCGTAGCGGCCATAAATGACCTTTTTCACCCCCTTCCCCCTAAGCAATAATATTTTCACACCCTCTAGAATTAACGATATTCGAAAAATTCATGGAAAAAGTCATGTTTTAATCGTTATTAGCTATGTATCTGTTGGCGCAAAGTGTCAAATTTCGTGCGCTTCGCGCAATATACTCATTTTTGCGACTATATTGCTTCAATTTACTCGATTTTTTCAGATTTTTCGAAAATTTTCGTTATTTTTGAGAAAGATAAAGCATCGTCAGAAACGCCAAAAGATTACGTTTTTGACGCGTATCCATCATTCGTTGAGTTCAAAAAATGAAGCTTTCGCCAATTTTTTGTTTCATCCCCGGAATTCCCATGCTCTGCAGGTTTCCCCTGAGAGTTGCACACTGTGAAGGTCTGGTAGCGACATGGTCGTTTGTCGGAACAATGAAGAAATCTGATGCTAAAGTAATAAAGATATTCGTTTCCAAGTGATTTTTGCACTAGTTAAAAAAGACTGGTAAAAATTGCGTAATGACCATTAGCTCAGTGCGCTAATGGCATTTTTAAAAAGGTGATACGACTTTTCGGCATACGTGTAACAGGGGTGGAGGATTCTCCCAACCCAAGTTAGTTGTCCTCCGATCCACCAGAGCCAGAAAATTTTATATCCTCCCCCGATTTTGGGAAAAAATTGATTTTTTTGGCCGTTTTTAGGTGTTTTTGGTCTAAAGTTGGGGGTCATTCACCCTCACCCCCAAATAGCCGGGATACCCCACCAAATTTCGAGCCGTTACACGTTTGACCGATGGACATCACTAAAGCACCTGAGATAGATGCGGAATACAACTTTCACGTTTGGCAGGAGAGATTTTTGACTGCGCCAGAAGTTGGGACGCTGCGTCATCTTTTTGGAGTCACTGCCGCTTGGAAAAGCGACATATCTCAAATCCTAAAAACAACAATTTCAAAGTAAGGAGATCAGCATTTAGTCAAAGTTCGCCGTAAGAGTTTAAATTTCGCAACAAAAAAACAAATCAAATATGTAAATATTCAAAATGTAGGAAAGACAATACTGCAGTAAATTAGGATAAAACGGGCAACAAAAGCGAGCAGGCAACCTATCTCGCTAAAAAGGAGCACTTATTTTAGAAGCATAAAGCAATATTTAAGAAATAACGTGAAGACACAAAGTATATAAAAAAGTAAGTGTTATGTATGAGGAAGTTGGTTTCAACGAAGTCTTAAAAAAATCCTTAAAGTACGCATGTCCATATATGAACACAAAATTAAACAGAACGATGTAGCATAATGCAGCGCATTTAATCAGCGGTAAAACCTGTCTTCAATTCAAGACTGCTTCAAAAACTTTCATCTTTAAACATGAAAATTAAAAAAATTAGGAAAAATCAATGCAGTGAATAAAGATGAGATATGTAAGCAAATGCTTTAAGGTAATGGCTTTTTCAACTATATATGTATAAACATGCATAAATAGGAGTTTAACGTTCTTATGACTTTTTGTTCGTGCCTTTTATTTTATAAAATTCTTTTTTTCGCACAAATATGCGTACATAAGTACATAGGAGCTTTATGACGGCAGGTAATCATCTATTAGGCATGCAAATATGCTAATAAACCCACAAGCGGCAAAGCTGGCTTCGGTGGCACAGCGGGAAGGCGAGGGTTGACCGCAACGCTAGAAACTGACGCATGTTCTAGAGTTTCCGAGAACGAATGGACGTCAGAAGTTGAGCGATTCTCATTGACCACTGTTGCACCGACGTTATGAATGAAATCCGTTGATCGAGAGCCAGTCATCATGGCAGAATGGGCAGTGGGCATCTTAGAAGCGTATGGCTTTGGAACTGGGATGCCTGTGTATGTATGAGTACATTCGAAAAACTTGAAACTACTAATAAAAATGAAAAATAATGCACATAAAAGACGAAAATCAGGCCATTCTTAATCGTCACTTAAACTATATATGTATATACTGTTAATTAGTCGATCAAAAATGAAAATATGCGTACACGAAATTCCATGGACGTAGTTAAACTGTAGTTTCTAGAGCATAAAAGCATGAAAAAAATTTGGAAAAAAGTTTAAAAAGTCGAAAAAATTGAACAAAATATAGTCTCAAAACATCAGTATATGGCGCGAAGCACCCAAAATTTGACATTTTTGAGCAAATAGATAGTTAAAAACGCTTAAAAAAGAACCTTTCTTACGAATTTTTAGGAAATTTTTGGGAACTTTCGAAAAATTGCGAATTTTCGGAGGGGGAAGGTGAAAAAAATTTCTGCGGGAAGGAAGGGGGGGGGTAAAAATTTTGCAGGGGGGCTGAAACCCACCCCACCCAAAGATCACGTATGACTGGTAATGCCTAAGCGTTCATACATATGCATAAATCAGAACAGGTTATCTGCCATTGCATGGGCTACGATGTAAAAGTTTAGAGTCACCCTGCGTTATAACCAAATCGACCACTTGATAAACAGTTATGATGTTATTATAAGATCAAAATTACTAAAATACGAAAACTCAGTTTATAGAACATCATTTATGAGATTGGAGCTTTGTTGTTTAGCCTTAGACATTGAAAAATGCCGAAATAAGCCGCCAAAACCAATTTGTCCAATATTTGTACCAGAACAACAAGCATAAGAGCACAACTATCCTTTTTTATGCATACAGTCTTTTTTTGTGCATAAAATTTTTTAAGAGTTCGATAGTAAGCTAACTCTTCCAATTCAGCAATTAAATATTGAACCTGTATTCATCGAAAAAACGATAACATTTTCCAAAACTTTATTGCGCACTTTATTGTGGCAATGCCAAGTCCGGTGAATTTCATAACTTAGCTTTGATTAGAATCGGTTTATTGGCTCGAAATATCTTCATTTGGTAACCTTATAACCGATTTTTCAGTTAAAGTGCGCTGAAATGCATAAATTTTTTCTTTCTTGAATTTTAAGCAATATTCCTTGAATTATTTAATGTAATTATTCATTGAATATGCAGATGTTTTAACTGGACTATTCGGGAAGCCCTCCAGAGTACAATAAATGCCTAAAAAGCCAACACGATATATAATTCATTATTACCTCATGCGTATTGCAAAATTAGTTTTAGCTGCAGTCAAAAACCTTTCGTTACTAAATTTCGGGGTTATGAACTATTTGCATAATTTTACGCAGTAAAGAATAACCGCAAGGCTTTTCTAATCTCTAATATCACGATAAATATAATGCTGAGCTCAGCAACAAAAACTGGTCTAGAAACTTGCCATAAGTCAGCTCGCTGCTTCTCTCAAATACCGCGACAGGCTTGTAAAGTACTTATACATTCCTGATTTGTTTGAGCAGGGTGGCTCTAAACTTTTGCACCCCACTGTACTTATATTTTTTATAAAAAACAAAACAAAATTTGATTGGGTCTACGAAAGTAGTTAATGCGCATAAAATAAACCTAACTGCAGTTCGTATATGCAACTAATATAGATAATATCACAGTTCTTCTAACTTGATAAATCTATCCGATGCGTAAGGGCGGCAATGCTCGAATACATAAGCACTTATTGTTTTTCTTTGTTTTACAACAGTGGAGGATGAATAAATAACGGAAAAATGTATTATTTTTCCGGCGGAAAGGCCCAAAAGTGAATCTATGCACAAACATCAAGATTTTCCTGAACTTCAGATGTGCATATACATAGCTTAAACGATGTTTTTGTATACGAATTCGAAATGATGCAAATATAATCTCGTCTTTCAAATTCTTCTTAACCATGGTATAAAGCTCGTTGAGAAACGCTATAAAATGTGATAATTTTTGTACAGCTCCTATCGTTTCTCAAAAAATAGTCATATGTAACTTCTAATGTTTTTAAGCTTCGTCTAAAGTAAAATACTTGAGTGGATTGGTTAGCTGGATCAATGATCAATCGTGTAAATACGAGTATAATTCGCATAAGTAATTACTTAAAGGCAAGCGTTTCATTCAATAAGATGCCTTTTTGAGTTCAATGCAATTCGTCAGAAATTGACATTCAATCAAATATGTAGCTAAACATATACCTATGATGAGTTTCAATTTACCTGAAGTCTATTTCACGGAAATTTGCGCATGAAAATTAATATCTAGCGCGTACGGAAGAAACTAGAAAAGTTGTCTTAGACGCCCTAAGGTAATAAAATTTTGCACAAAAACTTTGCTTGGTTATTGATTACTACGTTCGATATCATGGCTGTTGCTTCATTTTAAACCGTTTTAGTAATCGCACACCGTTCCAAAAATTGTCATCCAAGCACAAGGCTTCGTGAATCAGACTAAAGTGAAAATTATGTACATATATTAACACTACTCTTACGTTCTGGATTAAACCCCGCTCAAACCGACCAGTGGCGGATCTAGGATTTTTCTAGGGAGAGGCAGGCGGCCGTACCCCAACTTTTTCAGCCCAACATAGGTCCAAAAATTTGCTCCTAAAGTGCGAAATAGCGTCTTTTCGGCGTTTTATATTGTCTACTTTTGTTTAAAAGCACTTTTGACGCAAAATTTTCCGGAACATTACAAAATTTTAAACAATTTTGTGAAGAAAAATCATTAAATTTCTTTGACTTTAGCGAAAATCCGGCGTAAAAATTTGTGAAATTTATGCTGAAGGACGTTTAGAAGCATGGTTTACTGCTCAATTTCCTGTATTTGTAGCATTCGACGCCGGACGTCGAAAAACTTTCAAGTTATGCTCGAAAATAGGAAAAATCTATACTGAAATAGCTGTTTCTGCTCTTTTAATTGTTCTGGAAGCTATCAAATGAGCAAATAATGGATTCCAGATCGTGAAGGAAGTAAATAAATGACGGCCAAAAAATCATTGCAAATTTCATATCCATTCTTTATCTCGCCAAATATTTTTGGCCAATGGGAAGGGGCGTCCGCCCCCTCAAATCCGCCCCTAAAACCGACCCTGCCAGTTTTTTTGTTTTTCATAAGGATCCCGTGAAGGAAAAAATTGATACTTCTCAAAATACATTTGAAAGATCGAGAAAACACGGTTTCAGCTTGAAATTGGTACAATATGTATGACAATTTTATCTCTTTCAACAACTTTGTATACTTAAGTTTGAAACAATGTGGAAAATTTCCAACTTGTTTAACTCTTTCTTATCAATTGCATAGAGCTCGCCAAAAATCGATAAAAAATGCCATCATTTTTTGCGTACCTTCAAATGGTTTTTAAGATATCTGACTTCTAAAATCTTGCCCAACCCTTAATAAAATCCTGAATATACATACATACCTATATATTTCTTCTGAGGCGACTCGTCCACACTCGAAGAACGACTGTTCGGAGGATTATTTCGTCGAGAAATATTATTTCTTGATTCATTGTAAGCTGCAGCCGAATTTATGGACGGCTTGGTGTTCTGTATGAAAAGAAAGCCATGAACATAAACCATGAAAAACGTCGCATGTAAAATACACACAATTCGCCTATATATTTGAAAAACAAAAAAAATCAGGAACTGACCAGCTTATGCAACCACAGTCGATTGACCACTATGTAAGTATGTACATAGATAAGTTGTCCTATGTAGGTAGCAATCCAGCCATTCCAAATACAATTATTACGAGTATACTCGTAAAACAACCATGAAGAAATGCACTCAATAAAGCCGCTGACTCATAAGGTTCGTAGACATAAGTAAAACTCAGGCAAATTTTTTCCAGCAATCATCATACAATTGCATCGATACACAGTGAAACCCATCAGCTCTAGCGCACTGTAGTCGTAAATAAATGATTTGGAAAATTTCGGGTTTCGCATTCGCCCTCCCCCAAAAATTGCATCCCGCAGAATCATAGTTCTCTGACACATTTTTAAAATTTTCACCCTCAGACCGGCCATATACAGTGTGGCCCAAAAAGTGTACAAAATGCATTGTTTATGATTATAAGTGTGCTAAACATGTCGTAAAACTGTAAATGTTTTTTGTAACCTCAAACATATAGTAACAAAGCTGATAAGTTTCATTGAGATTCCTTTGCTATTGCCTTTTTGCTTCAAACTTTTGTAAAACCACTTTTTTGGTAAATTACAACGGAAAAAGTTGCTACCTAGTGGTGTCAATTAGTAAACCTCGTCTTGAAACGTCAATCAGAAATTTCTTCTGACAGTAACAGCTTTAAGCTTTAATAGCGACTTCACTCTATTGTTCAATGTTCTTAGATCCAGAGTTATCTTTCGAGCAAAAAGCGGCCGAAATTAAAAACTTTGTTATTTTTTCTCGATCTAGCAATGCTCCATCAAGCGATTAGTCAGCTAGAAATATAATTTTGACCGGCATTAATCAAGTACAGCAAAGAATTAATAGCAAAAAACCAGAATGAGTTTTTAGCAGCATACATATTCTGAAAAGGACATTAAGAAAGCCCTGATTATTACTTTCGAAGAGGAAACGCTGTCGTCCTGCATCGACGAATCTTTCAACGAAAAGTTTTCGGGGTTCAATCCATCGCAAATCAAAACCTGCAAATGCGATCCTGTGGCTTCGAGCCATTCCTGAGCTTGAGCCCTAGTGGCACCCAAAATCGATCTGTTGTTTACCTCCAATAATCGATCACCTGCTTTTAAGCGACCGTCGCGGCAAGCTGCGCTTCCGGTTAAGATCTATGGAAATAACACAAAAATTTATATATAGCAACACATGTACACTGCGGGTATGGGTTATCCCCCTACCAGTACCTTTGAAAGGCATACCCCCTCAGGCCGTTTTGAGACCGAACCAATTGCTCGAACCATGAAAAAACGTCAAACGAAGTCTAAAAGTATAATTTTAAGTACAAATACTTATTCCTGGAGCAGTAGAATGTTCAATTTGTTCATTCGGGCACTTTTCTTCCATTAATTCGTATGTTTAGTATTACAGGCCCTTCCTCGCGTTTTCATGCAACTTCAAGCTAGAAAATTCGTGAAGAATAAATAAAATACAACGAATTATGTATCAAAATTTATCATTAAATAGACAAATTAGCACTCATTTACACCCCTCTCCCAAGAAGTCCAGTTTAGCCCCTCCCAAAACTTTTGACCGTGTGCATTTATGTATATAACCTTGTTTCATAATTGAACATGATAGCCCAAAGCCCAGAGGAATACACTTGCAAATGTACGTATTCGGCCTCTAAACTGCATAACAGACAAATCTGATTGGACTAATTAGGTAATTATAAAGTGAGCGGGTTGTGTAATTATAATCGCTTGACAAGTGAATATATATTTTCATGAAGATATAAAAATTTGTGGCGCAAAGCAACCTAAAACAACATTAAGCGTTTCTATGCAAAATATTGTCGTCTTTCATATGCACCTACCTCCGAAATAAAAACGCCTTCGTCCGACGAGTCAGCGGGATTGGAACCACTGGAGACACCTCCGCACAAATGTATCCCAAGTGGCTCATCAGCTATTCTATTTATTGTTAATTCCTAAAAAGACAAGCGCTAATAAGCAAGACGAGCAAGAAAGTAATCTGACATCATTCGCTAACGTACTCAGTACATGTAAGAGCTCGAAATTATGGGAAAGGGGGAGGAGGAGCTAAGTGATCTTCAATTTCTGACTAAAAATGGGAAAAATAAGCCTAAAAATAGCCAAAAAACGCAAGTTTTTGTCAAAAAATGGAGGCTTCAAAAATTTTCTGACTTTGGTCACATCGAAATCTTGGCAAATCGAATAACACGTCTATATCTAAAAGTTATTTTAAATACTCGTATGATAGCTTAAACAAGCATTCCAACAAATATGGCCTGCCGTTCTTCATCTATCCTGTAATACAGTATTTTACAACGTACTTCTTAACTAAACTTTTTAATTGAAATGCATATTCACTTTTACCTATTTTTTATTCAAAAGGCTGTGTAGACATTTCATTCACTTCAAAAAATTTGACTGACTACAAGTAAATCTGACGACAACCCGTCCAAGTTTTCTATCTGATGCACGAATGTCTGCGGAATGACTTAATTCCTATTACTTCCATTTAGCATTCATTTGAGATTCGCGATTTTTCATTTAATGCAAGTGTAACAAAAGAGGGAGGTCATTTCTTACAAAATTGTCCTGAAAAGTGGAACGCACAAAATGAAAGATGGATGATCTTGTGAACGGGGAGGGTGAGTTGAGAGATGTTTAATTAAATTTTAAAGTTCATTTCAATTCTAGCGTTATTCTTCTAGACTAGAGAAATAACGACCGCTTGATTATTGCAATTAAAATGTATTACTTTTATGCAAAAAACTTGCAGAAAATACATTTGCTATAAAAATTAGCATTTCCTGATTTTCAAAAGAAACTTTGCGATTTTTTCCATCTTCCGTCCAAATTTTCGGCGTCTGTTAACTGAATAACTTCGGTATAGACCTACACTACCAATAATCTCTTGTAGAATTCGAAAAAAACATTTTCAATAGAACAATTAGAAAATAAGCAAATCATATGTAAGAGCATATTGTAGTTGAGAAGCAATAATCCGCATGTTTGAGTTACCGAGCTAAGATAAGTCATGCTACAGTAAGATACATAGGCACCCAATATTGATTCTCACGAATTCTCAATGTACCTAAACACAATATATAACCTTTAATCCAGCCGGCTGAGGATCGTGCCTTACGACTAAGGTTATTTCGCTAGTTTTAGAGATTAACGCTGCAACTGCTTCTTGGTGAGTAGCTTGCGATAAATCTTGTCCATTAACCTGAAAAGTGCTAAATAATGTGTTATGTATAAAAATAAGCTATTTAAAAGGCGGAAGCTTATAAATGAGTAGAAGTGCGAAACAGCAGCTGTTAATAGACGTTGAAACAAAAAATGGAATTAAGACGAATGTGGAGGCAAACATTAAAGAAAGTCGAAGCCAATTGGAAAAACAATTTACGCACATCGTATTATTTGCGGCAGCATGTGCTGCTAATTAATCGACTACGCTGCATTAATTATAAATTTTATTTTACAGCTCGTGTCTAAGCTACATAACTCAAAGTGCGCAGTACAACCTATTGCCGATCTGGCAAGCAAAGAAACTTGTAGTTCATTCGATAAAACCTTGTGCGCGGCTGAAAATCACTAAAGCGGTGTCAGTCAACAGGAAACGATTAAATTGATGCAATTACATACGCTACAAATCGGTGTCTTGTCTACCATGCATAATCTTGGGGATGGGTTAAAGCTCCTTCGAAAAAAAGTTCTCACCCCCAACCCCTCCGACAAATTTTTGATTTTCCTGAAAAATTGTAGAAAAAGTGTTGTTCTGGGCGTTCTTCTAGTTCAAAAATGTCAAATTTTCACTCAATTTCGACAATATTTTGTTCCTTTAATCGATTTCTTTCACATTTTAACGGAATGTTTTAAAATAATTTTAGATTCTAAAAAGGAAGAGCATCGTCAGAAACGGCAAAACATTGTCTTTTGTGACGCAAAGGAACTTATCGTTTTTGAGCCCAAAAAAGGCACTAAAAACATTTTTGGTTTCATACCCAGAATTCGCATGCTTTGCACCTCTGGTGCCTTAACGAACCAACGGCAGAAATTTTCATTGCGATATAATAAAGAATATTCAATCTTTACGCACCCACAAATTTTTTCCCCCAACAAATCCAAAAATTATTTATATTTTTCAGAGATATTGTTACGAGTTAACAGTCTGGTTACTCCTACTTATGCACTGTACACACCGCTAGAGTTATTGTAGAACTACCGTTTTAGCAGTTTGATTCTTACGGAAAACGGTCCATTATAACTGATCTTTCACTCTTATTTACATACCTCCATTAATTGCGAACAGCTGGTAGTTACCAAACTATTGCAACGCTATTTGTAATTTATTTATTTTATTTTATTTTTTTATTATTCGTTATTTCTCGGGGTGGAAACTCCCGAACCACCCCCATGTGTAGTTGCTAACTAAGTGCATGTTTTTCTTCTGCTCCAATTTTATAAGGAAAACTCAAAGGTTACTTGAGATATTCGAAAAGCCACTTTCAGTCGCTCTTAAAAAACAAACCTAATGTTGCTGAAAAAGCTTGCCATGCAGAAATGCTATAGCTCAGACAGTAAAAAAGCGAGATACATTTGGCCTATCAATGGCTTATTGGATGTTTCAAATTCATTGATAAGATCTTTGGAAAATCTAAAGAATTGATAGTTACTACAAAAAACACCTTGAATAGTTATGATGGGCATGCGATGCATACATATGCATAGATGCCAGATGGAGCGCTCTGTATTTTTGGAGATAGAAAACGACTTCATAGACAGGCCTGTAATCCACTTTTCTCGCACTTGATATGTCAAAAGTAATTTGCGATAATATATATATTTAATATATATATATATATATATATATATATATATATATATTTATATATATATATATATATATATATATATATATATATATATATATATATATATATATATATATATATATATATATATATATATATTTATATATATATATATATATATTTATATATATATATATATATATATATATATATATATATATATATATATATATATATATATATATATATATATATATATATATATATATATATATATATATATATGTACAGTCGAACTTCGATAATGCGTACACGGGATAATGCGTTTTCTCGCATAATGCGTACAGTTTGGCTAGGTCCGGACCGAAAGGCAATGTAAAACATAAGGCAATAGCATGGGATAATGCGTACTCGGTTAATGCGTAATGCGTACAGCCGATTTCATCCATCGGCCTATGCCTGAATGTTAAACTACCCGGCTTAATGCATAAAGCGTGTATTTTTTCACTTCGGATAATGCGATCAGCTCTTCGGATAATGCGTGCGGCTTTTATTTCGATCATGAACATTCCATGAAGTTAAAATAGCGAAGTAGCGTACCCTATTACAATATTTCTCATTTTCTTCCTGGCAATACAATTTTCTGAATACGTTTTCTGTGTTCTACGAATACTTTAGGCACAGCGAAATGAATGATATCGAAGATTTTTGTGACTTTAAGCGTGAAAATATGTTAAACCAGAGTATTGCTGATTTTTTCTTTAAAAAATGATTTTATCGCATAATAGTGTATTCATTGTTAAAAATCTGGGGTATTCGGATAATGCGTACACTCGGATAATGCATACAGAAGGGCTTGGTCCCTTGGGTGTACGCATTAAGCAAGTTCGACTGTATATATATATATATATATATATATATATATATATATATATATATATATATATATATATATATATATATATATATATTTATATATATATATATATAAGCATTGAATGCAAACAGTAAGGTTACCTATCTATATATACAGGCCCGTTGCCAGTGGACGGGCAGCAGCCCCCAATCATCAAAATAAAATTTCATTTTCATTTTTCAAAAGGGTCCTCAAGGGAGGAATTAAAATTTTCCGAAGGATTGTCGAAAAACATTTTCTACATCAAGTTTTAAAGGGGCAATGGTAGTAATATCCAACATTTTCTGGCGTGGCGTGATAAATTGATGACTTTTCTGTATATTTTATCGTAAAAAAAAATTATTCCAAATGGGCGATAAACGCTCTCCTTACCACAAAAAAACGTGTTATATAAGATTTTTGACCGTTTTCGCCATTGGACCCAGCAGAGACTAAATGTTTCATTAATTACACATTATTTTACGAATTTGCCTTTCCCCCGAGAAAAATTCTGGCTAGGGCCTGACTAAGTATATGTACAAGGTCGTATTTAATGGTGGCGGGGGGCGTGGCGGCCCCCTCCTTGCCCAGAAAAAATTTTGAAAGTTAAGATAATGCACGGAAAGATTAAAAAATCGCACGTCTTTGTCGTAAAATCTTCAAGTTTTCGGCGCTTCGCGCCGGATGTGAAGTATTTTTCATCATTTTGGCTCAAGCGCGACCAGAAAATGTCACTTTCTATATAGTTTTTGAGTGAAAAAAATTTTTTCGACAAAGTTCGAACTTTATGATCTCAATGGATAGAATACGTCAAAAAACGTCGAAAAATGAGGTTTTGCGAGCTATGTACCTCGGCGAATTTTGCGAGATATAGACCAATTTACATATGTTGTGTCAGCCCCCCGCCCATTGGCTGAATCCTGTATACGGACCTGTATATGTACATTATATATGCGCCTTGCATGCAAGGGAAAGATTAATTGGTTCAAATAAACTGTGTACCTACCTATACATAAAAGCAAGTTCAAAAATCGTTTTATGGTTTCTCTTAGTGATGTGTATATGCCCCAAAAAATACAAAAAGCTTTTACACTCAGAATGCGATCGCCAATCCAGAGTTGGCCTGTTTTGGCGGCAGCTCCGTCAGGCACAACCTTCGAAACGAAAACTCCCGGCTCTGTAACGCCAAAGGGGTGACTTGTGTGGTCAGATCCGCCGACAATGCTCAGGCCCAAAGGCCCACCTCTCTTATTCACGGTCACGCACTAGATTGAAAAAATGATAATAAATAAACAATAACGTCAATTCTTTAACAAAAAACACCCACTAGCTAATGCATTGCCGTAGGTCAAATACAGCTCTCTAAACGAAATTTGATCATTTAACAGTCCTTAAGTCCTGATATGAATTACTTTGCCTCTGTTTTAACACAGGACGTCGCCATATGTATGTTTTAACTCAGCAATGTAAAATATATGTATGAGGACGTCATGAGCTCTTATAACAGAACCTTAAGGGTTGTTAAGTATTCAATTTCATGATTTAGATTTGCAGCAAGCAGAGAAAGCGAGCAGTTTGATGTAACTTCTGTACACAGCTTTATGCAACTTTCGAGCTCGCACGTGCACACGTACATATGTATATAAACGTTTGTAAACAAAGTAACGCATGTTTTTGTGCATTTCGGTCAAGAAAATCAAAGTAATCTGGTATGTAAATGCAAAAATTCTCAATTCTTGAGGATCTTCATTCTAGATTTTCGAACAACGAGAAAGTCAAGATAACATGAAATGAACACTTAAGATAATTTGAATAGTGAGTGACTTAATCAGCGTTGTAAATTCGTATTCCGGTCTCCATAGTCAGAATTTTTAAATAGGTTTTGAGACGACGAGCAAAAAAGCGATCGTATAATCAATTTATGCATCTTAATTAGGACAGTGAAGTGACGATTTTCGAAAACTTTTCAGTCGCGTTGGGATGCAGAAAGGGAGGTCAAAGAAGCTCTAGTCTATCTATAGACATTAAGACACCGGCATTACGTAGTAGGATGTATAAAATAAGACAAACTTTTTCTAACTGCTAATTTCGCCTAGCTTAAATGAAAAACTCATGCTTATTCCAAATCATTTTCTGTGTCTAAATGTTACAATACCCGCAGAATTATGATTTACTTCAATTGGTCCACGAAAAAAGGCCGCGTCACTAACGACCGGAGAACTTTGGGCCAAAGGAGGCACATCGCCTTGGGTTAAAGTGACTTTGGTCAAAGAGGCGCGAGGCTGCGGCAGAGGCTTTCTCTCTGCACAACCAAATGCACCTCGGGGCCAGCGCCAGTCAAAAGGGCTACGGCTTGATCGTGTCGCGAATCACGCACATTCACGCCATTTATCTATTTAGAGAATTTAAAAAATAATAATTTTAAACAAGGAGTGTACTGGGAAGGGGATGGGAAAAATCATTGTAATGTAAATATTAGCATAAAAAAGGGTTTGAAGTTGTAAAAGGGTTTTATTATTATTATTATTATTATTATTATTATTATTATTATTATTATTATTATTAAAAAACCGAGGCCATTCAAGGCTTGCATAAAAGCGGCTTACACTGCAACCTTTGATCTTAAATGGAAAAAACGCTTGTTAAATAACAAGGCATTATTGTAATGCTCGCCTGAACTTTTCCGATCTGTAAAAGCGGCTTGTGATGCAACAAAGCTTAGTTCCTAAAAATATATTCCGTCTTAAGCACAGCAGATATGCATGAGCAGGACTCAGAGTGCTAAATCCTTCATTTACTGATACGTTAGTAAGTAGGCATAGGAAGATGCTACATTAAGTAAACTTGGTACATACGAGTATATACAAGATTTGCTCAGCAGATGTCAAGATAACGTATCAGATTTTTGCGCAGTAACAAGTAACAACTTATTAATTAAAACTTCCCCATCCAAAGTTTCTACTAACATACCTAAACATATAGATAAGCACAGATTGGACGAGATTATTAAGTTCAAGTGAATACTAAAGTAACTTAAATTGCTTGCTCAATTGCCATACCTCGGAAGTACATATCAGCTGTTACTATTGAACATTTTAAATTGCTTCATTCTAATCAGGCACGTATCTGTGGGGGAATACGGGGATAGTCCCCCCTAAATTTTGAAAGTACGACCATTTTTTGTAAGGGTACCCCAAAGGAAAAAAATTGGAAATTCTTGAGGCATATTTCAAAGAACATTAGAATAGATTTTAGCATGCTTTTGAGCTGATAGGCCCAGAACTTTTGGGCGCTTTCAAAATAAATTTTTTATTTTTCCAAATTATTTCTTCTCCAATAACTAGAGCTAGCTAGGAAACGGTCAAAAATACAATTATTTTTATCTACCTGCAAGTATTTGTTGAGATATTTGTAGTCCCCCTCCTAATTCAGAAGGCCAGCTACGTGCATGGCTCTAATGGAAGATTAACTGGGGATTCGCAGAATATTTTCTTTATAATTCTCACTTTTGTAACCTAAGAACATTCATAAAGGCTCCAGCCTGCACATGAGCAAATGATGTGTCCATGTCATGTGCACGTATGTATGTATCCGCATGATAGTCAGCCCACGTATTAATTTTGCTTAAGTACAGAGTACTCTCTATGTTAAATGTTACACACATGAATTCTTTGTTGTCCATTGTATGTACACTTATATACCTACTTCTTAATAATCCAAACGAAAGTCGTGATAAAAAAATTATCAGAATATGTAGATATGTACGTAGTCAGGCCAGTATCTAGAATTCAACTAAGATGGCCCGCATAAAGAATTCACCTAAAATCTTTGATCGAAAAATATGTATGTATTTCAAAAACTATGTACGTTAGGATCAGGGGCAAATTTAAAACAAAGCAAGGGCGGTCGTCTCCCAATTGGCCCAAAAGAATGGCAAGATAAAGAATGGATTTGCAATTTCATACGATTTTTGGCCGTCAGTGATCATAATTTCTCAAATTTTTCCGGCGCTTCGAGCCGGATAATATTTATTAATGATTAGGGATGCAACGGGTACCCGGACCCGGACCCGTTATTACCCGGTTCTTTTTTGGACCCGGACCCGTTATTGAAAATTTTTGAGACCCGGACCTGGACCCGGAACCGGTAAAATTTTGCTTGAAAAATAACGGGTAACGGGTATTAAAAAAATTTAAAAAGATGCGAATGATGAAAGACTTGAATGGCGACTAAAGACTTTATTTCCAACTTCTAAATCGTCACATTAATACCAGATAGGATTTCAAAAACAATCAGATTCATCTACTTGTATTAGTTTAAGAGGCAATGAATCAGGGTCACGGTGTTTTTGAATTTGTTCAAATTTTTTCTGTTTGCAGGGGCGGATTTGAGGTTGGCGGGGGCGGCTGCCCCCATAGGCCAAAAATATTCGGCGAGATAAAGAATTTTATGCAATTTGCAATGATTTTTATCCGTCAGTGACCAAAATTTCTCAAAATTTTCCGGCGCAGCGCCGGATGACATTTATTTACTTTCTTGGCGACCTGGAGCACGGTTTTTTCTATTCGGCAAAGATTTTTAGTGATGTACAAAGACTTTTCGGAACCGTCTTTGTACATGTACAAAGATTTTTGGAATACTAAAAACTGCAAAAAAGGTCTAAAATTCGCAAACATTTTCGGCGCTTCACGCTGAAATGAGTAATTGTGTATAATTGTGTATCCTATATATCTTTATAATAGCAGAAATCGCATTTCGAAAGGAAAAATGTCAATTTTTCGGTGCTTCGCGCCGTTTTAAGACGATCTTAATGATTTTTGCCCTCATAAAACCAGGAATTACATAGCTAAAATACTCTACCAAAGGTCAACAACTCTGTTTTTACCTCATTAAAGTCGCTACCATACTATATCATAGTACTCAAAAATTTGTGTGCACAAAATGTACAAAGACTTTTAGGGACCATCTTTGTATACACATGTACAAAAGGACCTTGTACAAAAAAACACTGCCTGGAAGCCATTCCCTGTTCATGTAGGTTTCAAAACAATTTTAACAGCAGAAACAGCTATTTTTTGCACAGTTTTCTTCTATTTCCAATTAAAAATTTCGATGTTTCGCATCAAATGCTATAAATATAGGAAATCAAGCAGTAAATAATGCTTCTAGACGTCTATCCGCAATAATTCGAGCAATTTTTAATCAATACGTCTCAAATCTGGATCATTTCTGCCCCATTTTTTCGCTAAAAAATTATAGACATATATCACCTTTAGATGTATAAATAATTATTCAAATCACTTATTCAGGAATTTTAACTTCTTGTTGACTGACATTCTGAAAATAAGAAGGAATCACACAAGCTGAGTGCATTAAAAAAATTAGCTGTATATGAATAACAGGACCATTTTGTTCATATAAGACATAATTCACAAATTCTCGTGGACCCGGACCCGAACCCGTTATTTCTTTCAGACCCGGACCCGTTATCTAAAAATTTGAGACCCGGACCCGGACCCGATATTCCAAAAAATCTGAACCCGTTGCATCCCTATTAATGATATTCATTCACTTTCTTGGCGGAAATTTTAAAACGATTTTAAGGACAGAAACAGCTACATAATTCAGCAAATTTTTTAAATTTCAGGCATAATTTTTAAAAATTTTCGATGCTACACGTCAATTGCTACAAATAGAGCAAATCTGAGCAGGAATTCAAGCTTCTTAACGCCCTTCTCCTTAATTTCACAAATTTTCTGGCGCTCCGCGCCGGATTTTCGCTTTTTCGCTTGAGCTAGAGAAATTTGATTTTTTAGCTCAAAATTGTCGAAAATTAAAAAATTATTCGAAAAAATAATGCAATGAAAGCTATTTCAAATTGGAGCGGACAATGTAAAACGCCGAAAAAAAGTGGTAAAAATGGATATGTAAAAAAAGTAAAAAATAAAAACTACAATCGACGGTTATCGACAAGCTCTGTCCATTGGAGAGTTGGAGTCATAACATTCGAAGTTTTAAAATAACTTTTTCGCTTTTTCAACGAGGGAAGCCGCTTAGGCGGAAGGAGGTGGTCCCCGCCCCTGTTAAAGACGGTCCTTGGTTTAGGTAGGTATCTATCGTTTGTCCCATCTCATACCAACTGCTAGTATTATTTTATCCAATCGATTCTAGCTTTTCCATAAATAAACTCTTTAAGAGGACGAGAATACAGATCAACCGTTAATACTGAATAATAATAATACATTTGAACCTCGTTAATAAACAACCTGAGGGGACAAATGGGTACCGTGTTTACTAACCAAGTAAGCTTACTAATAGAGTTGACAATTATTCAGATCTACACGTCACATAGCGCGATTATAGCCAAAAATACAATAATATGACAAAACGTTACTGTATCCCTATGAATATAAGCGATTTTGACCTCTACTGCGCACGAAGCGCGTTTAATATCTAAAACGACGTGTTTACTAACCAGGTTAACTTGGAAAAAAATGAATCGAAGTGTCGTTAAGGCACCTTTTCTCGTCAGGTGTTTACTAACCGAGGTCTTTACCACGTTGACATATACCCACGATCTTATAGAGCCGCGTTTATTATCCGCTAACCGAGTACTTATTAAGCGAACTTCTTACTGTGATAAAGCGTAGTAATTTGGCCGGGACGGTAGGGAAGGGTGATCATTAAGCGGAAGTGTCTACTATCCGAGTGTTTATTAACGAGGTTCGACTGTGTTAACATATGATATAATGCAATAATCGTGATGCAATAATCTCTAATAATTTATAATCTATAATCAATTCAATACCGAGACGACTCTGTCGCCCGCCTTTAGTATTGCATCGCGTTCGGCCGATCCATCAGCACTGATCTTAGAAATGTGCACGAAATCACCCAACGACGACCCCTTGCCGCCAGCGATGCGAAATCCGAATCCGCCGCCAACGGGAGGATCGCGTCTCACCGTCGTCGCTATTGTTTCATATTCAGCGACAGCTGCACCGTCGTTCGATGACGGAAAATCGTTCAGCGAAGAAGTTACTATTTTAGACATATTAAACTCGTCTAAGTCAATGGCGAAAAATAGAATGCGCGTAAGCAACTTACGCATATTAAAATGGCATTCTTGTGGTCAGATGCTAGATGAACTCAATTGTAAAATGTACTTTTTCGAAAAAATGTGTATGTATATTAAACAATAAATTAAGTGGGTAATTTACTATTCTGTGACAGACAATTGGCAAAAAGTGTAAGATCGTGAAAAAATTAATGCTTTTCCAGTTATCTAACTAGGCTGACTGGATTTTTTTACTATAAAATCAAAATTTTCCCGACAGCAACTTATGTTTTACCAAAATAGACTGACAGTGCCCGGTTGTTCAAAATCTGAAGGGGAATCATACTCCCTCACGCCCCTTCCTATGCATGTGCTGGTGTGGTCCAAGTCATCATCGCTGCCCAAGATCAAGTGACTAGTCGTATAGCAGGTAAGTTTTTATGTGGGAAAACTTAAGCGCTGATGATAATGATGGGTAAAGAATAAAAGGGCATAAAACGCGGTTTCTTTGTGTATAAGGCACTTCATCGTCGAAAATAAGATGAATTCGATTCAACTGCTTTGGATTCGCCCGTGCAGACTGCACACTGGGAATGACAAAATACAAACAAAACGTGACTCGTTCTTCATACTAAGCTCTTAGATATGAACATATGTATTAATTGAATTAAGAAAGGTTCTTATCAGCAAATTAGTGGCTTTTTAAGAATAAGGCTATGTCAGTGTCGAAGAAACCGCCTTTTGCTGGAGCTCGTCTTTTAAGCAACTAGTTTGAAATGCATGCGTGAGACAGGGAGATTGTTAATTCCTCATCCAATGTCGGTCGTCGCTTCATTTCTACCTTCTCCGTCTCCAACTCCGTTTTCAAGTCAATTGTAGATGCTTTTTTTGTATTTCTAGTATTTTTTCTCGTTCCTCCTTTCTAAAATAACATAACCGACTATCTCCAATCAAAATTTTGAGCCGTTAGTTAAATGGGAGTAGCCAAAAAGTTTAACTCAAAGACTGCAGAAATCCTGAAGGCCTTGGAGACTTTAGCAAAAGCACATAAAACAAGAATCTCAACTTTTGCTTAAGGGATTCGTTTGGTCGGGATCTCATGTATCTGTTAGGTGCATGCACTTAAGCTGCGTATATCTTTATAGTAAAAGCTTATAACCACACGTGGGCGTGGGGGGTTGGGGAGTTTATTTTTTCACAATTTTTTTGATGCCAAAGGATAGTGCTCGATGAGAAACGTTGAAAAATTGTTTTTTCGCCCTACCACCATTTTAAGACCATTTTTTGACCTTTGAAAAATCATGCACCACCCCCAACAATTTTGGTGCTGCTCACCTACGGTTATTACCATAGACACACAGCCTGGCCGATTTGAATGAGTCAGCCGATTTAGGGCAGGATCGAGAATTGAGCTTTTTTGGACCAAAATGACCTCAAAAACAGATATAAGCGCTAAAACAACGCGTTAAAGCAACATTATTACAAAGTTCCTGGTCAATTTAAAGCACTTTTCAAGAAAATTTTCGATTTTCATCCGTTTTCGCCTTCAGCTCGCCTCATTTTCCCGAGAAAAATTCCGATTTTTCCATTCTTAGACCAGACATAGACAGCATGGGAATTCAGGGGGAAGAAGGGGAAGAGTGAAAATTTTAAACTGTTTTTTTTACTCAATAATGGTAAATGTGCGTTAAAAAATCGTGTTCGGTGTATCTGACAATGCTGTATCTTTCTGGAGCATAAAAACATCTAAAAAACTTTGAAAAATTCAAAAGATTTTAATAAATTGAAAAAATGGTCATAAAATGAGCATATGGCGCGAAACGCCGGAAATTTGACACTTTCGAGCAAACAGATAGCTGAAAACGTTTAAAACAGCTCCTTTTCTACGATTTTTTCGGAAAATCGCGAATTCTGGCGGACGTGAAAACTTTTCTGGGAGGGCGAGGCCCCTAAACTTCCCACTAGATCGCGTATGGCGACATGTTACAGTGCGATGGGGGATCCCCCACCCAAAGTTGGCCCCATGCCCCCAAAGCCAGAAAATTTTTTAACCCTCCTGATTTTTGGAAAACTTGCGATTTTTGGCCGTTTTTAGAAGTGTTATTTGGCCGTTTTTGACCAAAAATTGTGAATCATTTACCCCCGCTGAAAATAGCTGGGAACCCCTCTCAAAATTTTGTGCATGTCTGATTCTAACCTGCGCAACAGCTAGTACGGCGTCCGACGCTGTCATCGCCGCCTTGAGTCGGTGGCAACGACGGGGCGTTCGACGACGTCGCCAGCCGCCGCAGCACGACCAAAGCGAGAACGCGCCGCTCGCTCGACGCCGCGGTCTTCATCAGCTCGACGCATTCGTTGTGCGACGCGTGCAAAACGTCGACGCCGTCGACGGCGGCCAACTTGTCGCCGACGCGAAGCCCGGCGCGAAACGCCGCGCCCTGATCCACTACTCGCGAAATGAAAATCGATGAGTCGTCGTCGATGTATGGCGACGAGCCAAGGCCGCCGGCGATACTCAAGCCGAGTCCTAAACGCATGAAAAATAAAATTTGAAAAAAAATTGAATTAAAAAATAAAATTAAAAAATAAAAAAGAAAAAGAAAAACGAAATATCAACATTCAAATGAAAAACTTCACTGCATGCAACTTCGAAATTTGTCAATAGCCGTCAGTGCAGTGTTTTTTTACAAGGTTTCTTTATACGTGTATATGTACTTACAAAGACGATAGTACTTACATGATCTTAGAGGTCTGGGAGGGGGGGTTTATTCCCAAAAAAATTTTCATTTCTCCCCCAGAATTGGCAATTTTCCGAAGGTTTCTAAAAATTTCAGAACAATTTATAGAGAAAGTGCTTTTTCAAGCATTTTTAGCTATCTATTCGCTCAAAAGTGTCAAATTTTCGGCGCTTCGCGCCATATACTCATCTTTTGACTATATTTTGTTCAATTTGTTCGACTTTTTTCGGTTTTTCAAATTTTTTGTTTTTATGCTCTAGAAAGATAGAGCATCGTCAGAAATGCCGAAAAATGATGTTTTTGAAGCGTACCCAACATTTTTAGGCCAAAAAGGCACATTAAAATTCCCCCACCCAGAATTCCGATGTTGTGCATGTCTGGATAGGTGCCCAAAAATCTTTGTATATTCCGTACGTAATAAATTTTAGTGTACTCTAATGAAGTACAATAAGTAATGTTTGAGGTATAACTGCTTTGTTCGACTTTTACATAGAATGAGGTATTGTACATAGCTAATTTTTGGGTTTCTGATAATGAATACTGCAAAAATTTATCAATAAGGCGCGAAGCGTCGGAAAATTTTGCAATTTTCAATGTTTTCGAGCAGAATTCACAGTCTTCGAGACAGATGCATAGTTTAGAAAAAAAATTTTCGCTTCGTCGTTTTAAGCGTTCGAAATAAGTTCACTTTTGAAGCCTCTAAAAGATTAATAAATGAGAAAATTGTCTAATAATACAATATAAATAATGAATAATGATAAATAAATAATAAGAATAATATTATTATTATAAATAATAATAATAATACTAATATCTTACAAATCAATTTTGATTACCTTGAACATGAGGAGCACATCAAGTCCAGACACTTAACAGACAAAGAGTGTCTTAAATGGGTAAATTAATTTAGAGTATTAGAATATTTAGGGACCATTTAAGAAAGTTTGCTACCAGCCGACAACAGCTAACAGAAAATATAAAGAAACCTTTTTCGTCCCTTTGAACCACGATATTGAGCTTCTGCATCGTCTTGTCCGGCTTAGCAGAGAAAGAATCGTCGACTTTAGCCGCCTTTTGGCTTAGTTTTTGTTGCCGAGCCAAAATTTCTGCTACTTTCTCCTGCATTGCCACAGCATCGGGCGAAATCGATGACGTTTTCAAAGGATGTGGGGTATTTTTACGCGTTAGACGATTCGATTCGTGTTCCTCTTCGTCGTTTTCCTGATAAGCCGACGTCGGTCTATTTGGTCCAGTGTCTGACGTAAAATTAACGCTTTTCGACGCAGGGCTGGGAAGAGGATGCTGCAAAGAAAGAACAAACATTATTCTTGAAAATTCAGGAAAAAAAGTTCCTTGAGAATACTCGGCTATCATCAAATCAGTTTATTCACAGATATGTAAAACATACACAAAAGCAAGTAATTGGTCACACAAATCCAACACGACCAGACATGATCTAGAGGGTTTGAGAAAAATTTTCACCTCCCAGCAATTCGCGTTTTTTCAAGTCTCTAACATTTTTCCGCAAATTCGTACAAAACATGCTTTTTTAAGCGTTTTCAGCTATCTATATGCATAAAAATGATAAATTTTCGGCGCATCGCGCCACGTATCAGACACGTAAAGGCTCAAAATTTTGGGTGGGGACCCGGGGCAATTCAAGGGTGTACCTACAATTTTCGGCCAAAAACAGTCAAAAAACATCTAAAATTGGCCGAACAATTCACATTCACTTTTCCAAAAATCAAGGGGGCGGGGATCAAAAATTTTCTGGCTCTGGTGGATGGAGAGACGACCAACTTTAGATGGGGGAATACTCTATCTTCCCTTTTACTTGACTTTTTATTTTTTTGTTTTTATGCAATAGAAGAGTGGAGAATAGTCAGAAACAACGAAAAACGATGTTTTTGGCGCATATCCACCTTTTGGGCACAAAAAAGCAGTTTAAAATTTTAACCCCCGCCCTGAATTCCCAAACGCATGTCTGAACACGAGTGTCTATCAAGCAAAGCAAGCATTAGCAGATGAGTTTTCTAGCGTGGTCGACCTACTTACAGTCAGGGCAAATAAAGCTATAAATGGAGAAGGATAGGTGTGAGGGTGAAATCCAAAATCGGACATATCGTAAGCAGTGGTCATTATAGTTGTGTTTTCTCAGGTAAAACATCACTAGCACGCTTCAGCCTCTTAAAATGTCATGCCTGTATATAAGGTTATGTAGATAATTTAAATTTCAGAATGAATTTTAACCAATAAAATGTTTATTTTTGACCAAATTTAATGTGGAAAATTTAATGTCATATCAGGTAATTGACAATGTTTGCATTTGAAGAAATTATTACATTCGATTCGAATTAAAGCGACAAGATTAACTAAAAAATTCATATAGCGTAGCTTGATTTTCAACAAAAAGCTTATAACTTCCGCCTAACAGTACTTGGCTTCTCAAAATTTATGGTACTCATAATACATACCCTTTTTCATCTCTTTATCATAATTGAACTGACTCCCTCAGCAGTTATACATCGGAGTAAAAAAAGACATAAACTACGATGATTTGTGGCTCTTAAGACACTAGCTTAGGGCATGGGGGGTTGGGGGGTATGCACCCCCTCCCCCCGAGAAGCCAAAGTACCCCCCAGAAATCAATTTTGGAATTTTGTTGTTGTTTTTTCGCAATTTTTAATACCAATGGATAGTGCTCGATGAGAAACGTTAAAAAATGGTATTTTTCTTCGCCCTGCCACCATTTTTTAGGCCATTTTTTGACCTTTGAAAAATCTTGCGCCCCCCCAGAATTTTCTTGCTGCCCACGTAAGCTCTTAAGTGACCTAAAGCACACTTCTACGAAAATTTCCTGATTTCTTGTTTCTTTGCTTTTATAGTCTGGTACATGCAAACATACACAAAAACATACATACAGGAGCGTACGCAAGATTTTATAAAGACGTGGGCGCCCTGAAATTGGTGACCCTATATTTCGGGGATATGATGGCCGGGGCACAAAATAAAGTGCATTTTCTGACATTTCCGAAGATGCTCTATCCATTAAGCTTATAAAATTCTGAGGCAAGCTTTTGAAAAATAAGGATCCTACGGCGCAAAACGCCCATCCCCTGCGTACGCCCATGTGCATACATACATATATACTAGCAAACAGCGATGCCTATCTTTTCTTGATGTACATTAAAGTACATACACATATTCTCTTCAGATAACAGAATCAGAGAGGGCAAAGCAATCGAGATTATTATTGCGTGTAACAGGCGAAATCGGCTAAAAAAACAAAAGTCATAGGAAAAAAACAAAAAGTAGTGTTGAGTAAAATAGATCGCCAAATTAAGCATCCGCTTCTTGTACGTACCTCTAATCGTTCCGTTTGAACGGTGATTTCAGGGTTAGATGCGTTGAATCCTGCGCCTAAAATTTACTAAAATTAGAATCCGTCCTATGCAAATATGAAAGGAATGATTACTCTGATAACCATCATCGCGTTTTGAGCTATCAGTGTCAGTTAGGCTATCTGACGGCTTAGCGCCTGGTCTAAACGACTCCTGTCTACTGACGACCTGAAATCGGCATACAACGATCAAAATACTCTGTAGGACTGATGAAGCAATTAGGCACGGTCAAGTTTACAAGGTTTATTACGCACGTGTAAATTTATGTAAGCGTTGCATTATGCATATTGAATTTAAGTCAGCAATTTTTCAAAGAGAAAGCATACAAGGCATGTAATTTTGAAATTCACAAGAGCAGCAAACAGAAATAACAATCGTACCTTCTAATTGTAAAATGCGGTATTAGTAGCTAAACGTAAGAAGAAATCAGTTCAAATCAAACGAACAATATAGACCATGGGTTCTTTGCTAGGGGAGAGCAAGGAGAGGGTAATTCCTCTTCCTCCAGAAATAAGAGAAACATTTTGTTTATCACAAGGGCCCCCAAATAAAAATCCTCGATGTCTTGTTTTTTTCTGCCAACTTCTCCGTTTATGAGTCTGGACAAGATGACAAGTCTAAAAAAGAGTGAGAGGTCAAGCGCCATATGTCAATTAGGCACGTTTGTTTACACTCAACAGTGGTGTAAAGTGATTTACATATAATGTTTCTTTGTCTTCAGGCCATTGTGGAGAATTCATTTTTTGATAAATGTTGATCGTAATATCAGAATTATAAATATGACTAAAATTTTCTTTACACTCTGTGGTTGTTTAAAGTTTACAATGCAAATTAAATTTAGCTCTAGAGCCTTGCGGAAGCTTTATTTCTCCAAAAGATTCTACGTAAGGTCAGAATTACGAATTTGATTGTTACTTTTCTCTACACCCAGTAGTTGCGTAAAGTTTGCACTACTCCTTTATTGTCAATGTTTAGTTTACACTAAAAATTTATTTTACTTCCAGAGCGTTGCAAAACGTGAATTTTTTTCGGAATATGTTACATAAGTTCCGGATTACGAATCTGACTGTACGTTTTCTTTACAACCAGTAGTAATGTAAAGTTTACACTGAAAATTGAATTTAGTTAGAGAGCGTTGCAGAAGCTTAATTTTTTCAAGATGTTTATGTAACGTCAGGATTACGAATCTGAGCGTCAGTGTTCCTTACACCCAAAATTTGCATTAAGTTTATGCTGAAAACCTTTAATCTGTTTAAATATGTTTAAGGTTGTCTTGCATAAAAAAGATAATACTAATGACTGACTGATTCACTCAAATCATGCTAATTAAAAATAGGGTGCTAGCATAGGGAAATGCTCCGATGGAACAAAAAAGACGAATATACTTGGGATTGTGGATTATTAAGGTTGTAAAAGGAGGGGACTAGGAAAAAACTACCGATGTATACGCCTAATGTCGCAAAACCTATGAAAATTCAGACTTTCTCTAAGCAACACAAAAATCGAAGTATATTCTGCGGAATCTAAAAAAGTGTAACCGTCTTTATATAATTTGCAATGTTGCACATAAGAGTGTGTAAATATAATTTAAAATCTTTACTTTTTGTACATAAATTGCATGCTAGTTGCAACGCTGATTTGCTTCGTATCGTCAAAAATAGAAAACTAACTGCAATTGTATTTAAAGGTGTTTTATTTTGTTATCATGAGCATTATAGAAAGCAAACCTGGCGTCAATTTATTAGTGCGCACAATCGTTGCGAGCATGCAAGTACACATGTAGTCTGTTTCACATAAGCTCACGCCTTTCCTACTGCTTTAAACCAACTATTTCTTTAATTGTCTTGAATGCATTGATGTTTGCTATTTCATTCAATCGGCTTGCAAAGCCGCTCCTAATTTACTCCATCTAATTTCCCATAACTACTGCATACCTAACTTGCTGCATTTTGAATCGTTTTTTGGTTCGATAGTTTATTTCAATCTGCAGGCCACAGAATATACTTCGATTTTTGCGTTGCTTAAAGAAAGTCTGATTTTTAAGAGATTTCGCGACTTTAAGCGTATACATAGGTAGTTTTTTCCTAGTCCCCTACTTTTACATCCTTAATAATCCACAACCCAAGTATATTCCTGTTTTTTCCATCGGAGCATTTTTCTTTGCTAGTTAATATATGTTATCTGGCGCGAAGCGCCGGTAAAATTTGAAAAATTGTGATCACTGACGGCAAAAAATCATGGCCAATTGCATATCCGTTCTTTATTTCGCCAACTATTTTTAGCCAGTGAATAGTGTGATGCCGCCCCCTTAAATCCACCCCTGATGGATCTCAAGATATTTGACTTTGAACATTTATGGTCCCCCAACGCCCGAAAAAATCTTGGCTAAAGACCTGCATGTATGTGCATATGTACATAAGTATAAGATGAGTATATTGATTAGGCAGCTTGGTCGACAGTAATATCATTTTAATTAGAGCTGTACCGGGGCCGCCTATATTGCCGGGGCCTGGCTGGGGCCCAAAGAAAGTGCTGCCAAGTCTTTTAGAATCTTTACACACAGTACACACGTGCATAATTATGATTTCACGCATCAACAGTGATTCAGAAAACAACTGTGACTTGCAGTTGCACCATTTCAAAGGCGTGTTTCTATTTTATACTTTGAATTTTGTTTAGCAGCCTGATATAGTGCACGTGACCCACAAGTGGTGCAACGAAACGAATGACGATGATGCAAAATATTATGCAATGCACTCAAATATCGATTGAGTATCTCATTAAAATTCAGGAAAGCGCAGCACTCCGTCTTATATTTGGTACAGGCAGCACATTATCGGCACTCGCATTTTTATAATATGGTACTCAACTCGTGCATGGGTTCATTTACATATGTAGTTTATTATACTCTATGAACTTTTTATGATGACTTTTTGAAATGTTTTTTGTTTAAGCCATTCGTTCGTATTGTGTATATTTTCAAATTCAATAACAGATTTAATTTAAATTTTAAACAATATATTTTTTAGATCGCACAATTAATTAAGAAATGCCCCTAACGTTCTGGCGGGGCAAGAAAACGGTATACACGATTCTTTCGCAATAGGCCAAAAAATATTTGACTTCTCTTCCAACCAGCACTGACAGCGAAAGATTGTTTAGCAAAAGTGGCGCTGTGTGTTCTGACAGACGCACCTATTTGTTGCCTGGAAAGGTGGAGCTGCTTGCGTACATGAGCTGCAACTTGAACTGCATTAATTTTGACAATTGATTGAATGCATATTAGTTGATATGTTTTAAATAAAAGTTTAATGAAGCTGATGTTTTATGAATATCAACCACCTCATATTTGAAAGTTGAATGCATTAAAAAGCCATAACAGTTCCCCTAGCATGATTACTGTATGCATGAGTAATTTTAATTCAGACTGGCCATAATTCGGCATAATTGGTCACTCAAATCTCTGCTAGAACGTTGAATATATAAGGCCCCGGCGCAGGGGCCGGGGCCGGGCCCCGGTACAGCTCTAATTTTAATATCCTGCTTTCGTGAAACAAGTTCTAGAAAAATATATTTAATACATTATTATTTAATAATGATTAATATTTTTTCAAAGCCATGTTTACAAACATACAAAATTGAAGAACTAATTTATTTACATATACGTATTTGTGTCGCAAGTAATTTTGGACAAATTTATTGGCTGCACATCGCGACTAACCTGAGCATTTTCGTGTGGGATGACGTGTCCATCTATTCTGCGCCCTTTGGGCTTTGGACCATGCTTAGGATGCGGGGTATCATGGCGTTCAAATTTTCCAGTAGACGATTCTTCGGGCTCATCACCACTGTCCTGATCGACATCCGGAAAATGCACCTTTGGGCCGCCTGCGAATGCCGTACTATTCAAGGCAGTTACACCATTAGTTAACGACTGCAATCGCCCACTTTCTGCATTGAAAGAAAAGTCGACAGGTTGGTAATATTTTTGAGAAACCAAGAGTGATGAAGATAATAATAGAAAATAAAAATAATAATGAAATGTTACTACATACTAGTAATGTAATAATAATGATAATAATATTAATAATATTGTTAATAATAAATATCAATAATATTTTTATTTATAATGTAATTATTATCAATAAAAATATTAATAATAAACATTATAATAATGATAATGTTGACAGCACTGGAGATCCCAAAAAATCAGAGTGAGAGAAAAATAAATTCTGTTGATATGTACGTGTCGTGGAAAGGTGTTTTGGAAGGTGTTGAACGCCCTTTCAGATTGGTTGCTGCGTTCCACAGAATATAGAATTTAGAGAAATCTCACAAAATGTGCTATTTTATGCGTTTTTCCCATTTTTTGACTATATTAGGTTCAATCTATAGCAGAATTATTCGAAGATTTACATTTTCTATGTTAGAAATAACCATCGATAGAAAGTCTTGTAAGAAAAGCAATTAAAAAAATTTTCAAGACTGACCTCTACAAGGAATTTCTATGCTGTATATGCATGTACGATTCTGACACGAAATCTATTAAGACCGCACTAATTATTTCCAGCGCCGTTCGTGCGAAAAAACCTTAAAAGATTACTTCCTTAATTTAAGATTTGATAGTAAGGACGAGTTAAATAAGCAAATATGGAAATAAAATCGACATTCTTAGAGATTACTAAATCAGAATAGCGCGTCATGTATTTTTATTGCGAAATAGAGATCTTCAGATTTTCACATGCGTGCCTAAGTGCCCACATTAAACAACAATTCTCGAAAAAATTACGTATAATCCCGACCAGGCCAAACGGTTTATGCCCCTAACAAACTTGCTATCATATTGAAGCTTACAAAATCTCACGCAACATGTAAATACATATGAAAGTAAATACCTGGTCGATAATCTTGTTGGGGAAGTAAGTAGCATGTTAATACTTTAACACCAGTTCTTTGGTCATAATCGGTTTGGAGCCTGAGCATTGGTTGCGACTGAAAAATTGAAGAAGTGAACACTCTTACCCGGAAACAGACAAGTAAATAAGGTACTTAATACTCGATTTGGCAGACACACATACGTAAATACCTATTGATTGTTTTATTTTCAGACAAACTTATTATTTATAAGGCTAAAATAGAGATAGAATAGGCATAAGCCGAAAAATCCCTATGGATATATAAATTTTCAAATTTCTTGACCATAACTGTATGCGTGGAAACACCGATAGACTTGGGCGTGCGCAAGTTGGGGGTGGGGCGAGTTGGTCAATGTTCATCTCAATCCTCTTTATATGAAAAAATTCCTAAAGATATATGATAGTGAAGAAAGATAAAGAAAAAATAGCATCTTATTAATCAGGAAATCTAAATATTTGTAGCACATGGCGTGGTCACATTTCACTCTTTATCTATGGTCTCTTGCGACTGAGAGCAAGTCTATTCTTAATGAACAAAGCGCGAAAGACATGGTAAATTATCTAAAAGTAATACGTATTGATTTGATTCAATATAAATAACAATTTCTTGTTGTATGCTATATTTCTGATAATTTAAATCAAAAGCCGGTCAAATGGAGCGATTACAGACCGATTACCATCAGCTCGAAATGATTGTAAGGTAAGATAGGGAGATGGGAGATATAGGAAGTTCAGAAAAGATGGCACATTTGTATTGTTGCAATAACTATTGTGCGATTCCAGCAAGTTTAATGAAACTGCGGTACATTTTTGACTTTGTTAAAAGTTCGTAGTCGCAGGAGCGTAGCTGGCCTTCTGAATTGGGGGGACTAGAAGTTTGAAGTCGAACATCCCAACAACTACTTATAATTAGGCAAAAAATGATCGTTTTGACCTTTTCACAGCGAGATCTAGTCACTAAAAATTTTTAACAAATTTAACTTTATTCGAATTATATTACAAAATAAGCTGTATGTAAATAGATAGTCGCAAAGCGCCATAAAATATTGGGCTTATTAGTTTAAAAGTGTGCTAAAATATAATCAAACGATCGTTCAGATGCGCTTTGAGAATGTTTCAAAGGACCCTTGTGAAAAATACTCGTATTTTCAAAATTTGGGGTGACTTGTCCCCCCTCCCCATTACCCCCCCCCCATAGCTACGCCAACGCGTAGTCGAATTGTAAGTATAGCGAAAATACAGTGCAATGTTCAAAGCGTGTTTCAAAATTTACATAGTACTTAAAACTTGCTTTTTTTCCTGCAATAAGCTCGTTGTCCTACACTACGCAACTCTAATATGACCAATTAAAATTCGTGTAGTTTAACGAGGCTATTAAGTATTCAAACCTAAATAAAAATTTTAAACTGTTGGTAAAAGAACATTTTGTCTTCAGACTGCTTACCGCACTATGAATCAGTTGCATGTCAAAACCAAACATAACCTGGAAGTCGAAACTTGAAACGTATTTCGAGCATATTTTGACACTCATTTGTTCAGAATGCATACATAGCGGCTAAAAGGTTTGCTTTTATCAAAAATAATTCGCTTCAAACAGGTTTCAGTACGGTTTTTGCGCCGTCATTCATATTTCTGCAGTATTCATGTAAAAATTCGACACCTCCAACGGCCAGTCTTTCTTCGTGAAAAAATTACGGTATGATATCCAGAGAACATTAAAAATGTTAAATAAGAACTTTTACTGCCGTGGCTTATTTTTTGTCGGATAAATTTGCGGAGAGAAGTGGATAACGCATCACGCAAAATATTGAAAAACGTAAATCTGTGGTTTAGTCTAAATAGTAAGACGAAAATACGAGCCTGACTGAATATTTCTACCAATTCTATGCGGCTAAAATGATACATAAGTATAGTATGCACATTACCTGATTATCGCAAAGCCATAGGGCGTTCAAATGTTGGAGAGCATTCAAAGTATACGGCAAGTACTGAAGCCTGAAGCAGCGCTTTCGTTTTTAATATCACATCAATACTAATACATTTCGCATGAACACATATATACTGCGATGTAAATAACATAAAATTTAAACTAACATTTCATTTTTTATCGTTTCATTTCGCTAATAGAATTATTTATTTTCATTTCAATAAGTTAATGCACAGCCTATGCGATTCGTATCACGCTATTTATTAATCAGACGTAATTTTGAGTAGGCCCCACTTGATGCTGTAAATATCGAATTTGAAATGGTATAACTGACTTTTACATCCAAGTCCTACATTATTTCCACTTAAAACAGCAAAAAAGAAACTTGGACCGTCAGAAATACTCTAACGTACAAACAAGGTTTTCGGAAAAAAAGATGCGCTTTTACTTTGCAATAATTCTTCTAAAAATTTAGTAAAGTTAAGGAAACGTTGTATGTCTGGACTTCTGTACAGTGTTTTTTTGTACGAGGTCCGTTTGTACATGTACAAAGACGTTCCCCAAAAGTCTTCGTACATTTTGTACATGCAAATTTTTGTGTAGTATAACATGGTACAGTAGCGATTTTCGTGTGGTAAAACAGGGTTTTTCGACCTTTGGTAATGTATTTTAGCTGATTTCTGTGTTTCTGACGCCTAAAGTTACTAAAAATTGTCTCAAAACGGCGCGAAGCGCCGAAAAATATGACATTTTTTCATTCTAAATGTAAATTCTACCATTTTAAAGATATATAGGACAGACAATTGCTCATTTCGGGGCGGAGCGCCGAAAACTTTCGGGACCCAAAAATCTTTGTACATACAAAGACGGTCCTGAAAAGTCTTTGTACATCTGGAAAAATCTTTGTCGAATACAAAAAAAACCCGTGCGTCTGTACCTTGCTAACCCTGAGCTAAAAGTTCCTCAATTTCTTCTAAAATGAGATCTTCCTGCAAAAACCTATTACAACCGTCAAGATTTGTTTTCATAGCTTAGCTAAGCTACTGGCAACAGGAAAAACAATATTGACCTGGAACTTTAAACTAGAGCTCTGCCGGGGCCAAGCCCCGGCCCCGGAGCCAGTCTTAAAGTTGATTAAAATGTAAAAAATTGATAATGTTTTGGGCACATTAACTTTCAAGCTCAATTTAAGCAACACCACAGATCTTGCTAATTCAAATCTTTATTTCATTATGTCAGATTGATGCAAATTTCTATTTAATAACCAAAATTGACACATTTTAAATCCAAGTCAGAGGACTAAAATCATACATGGGCAGCTCAAAAATTCTGGGGGGTCCAAAATTTTCCGATCGAAGTCAAAAAGTGCCTGATAATATTATATAGTAGGGCAAAAAACACCGTTTTCTTGCGTTTCTCAATGAGAACTATCCATTGGCATCAAAAAATCAAAAAAAAATTCTGAAAATCAATTTCTGGGGGTCTAGCGCATTTTTTTCGAGGGGGGATGTGAATTCTGGGGGTCTAGACCATAGCCGCGCCTAGGGGGTGCGAACTGTGCGGCCGCACAGGGCCGCTAAAAAAGTTGTAGTGCATGCCGTATAGAATTCATTTTTTGGCGGCCCTCTTACAATTCGATACATGCGTTCAAAAGGATCGATTTTTCGACGTTCTTATGCAAACCAGTCAGTTAAAAATCTTTACTTGCATTTTTAAGAGAACGCTGACTGAGCTATACTTGTATTCATTTTTCAGACATATTGTTGATTTTTCTGTTGCAATAATGTGTGTCAAGAAAATTGAGTTCGAAAAGGCTAAAATGTCAAAATTTTCCGGCGCTTTGCACAGAGCCATAGATCAAATGAATTTAAAAGCTTGAATCAGCTGAAATAATCTAGCACTCCACATTACTAGTAATTTAATGCACTATTTGTTCATTGAATGAAAGTGCGCATGCTTGTTGAGCATAGAACTAAAAGTGCGAAAATGATTGTGTACCAGTTTGTCTATTCTTTGCTTTTTTGTCTTTCTTTACAAGAACACAATCCTATTTTAAATGAAAGAAATGGCCAAATTTTCTTATGTTTTTGTGCATTTCCTGTTTTCTGAACTGCATCTTCTTAATAAGAAGGTCACAAATGGGCCTGAAAATGGTAAGAACAAAAACTTCAATTTATACATTTTTCAATATCTCATTGGCGGCGACCCGTTGCTGCGCTATGTAATTAGCAGAGGTCGAAAAAACGCATTTCAGCTCAGAAGTTTTGTGAGATGTAAGAGTTCATCAATTTTGAGTGTTTTTGGGCTCCATTCAGAGCCGAAATTCGGCCGTTTTTGCGAAAATTTTAACGTTATTATTTGACATTAAAATGTTTTTTTACAAAATTTGTAGGGACTCTGTCCCGGACCCCGCAGGGAACGCTTGACCGCGCCACCTAAGACCCCCGCAGCATATGCGGGCAGCAACAAAATCCCGGGAGGGTAGGTGCAAGGTTTTTTAGAGGTCGAAAAATGGTCTTAAAAATGATGGTATGGCTAAGAAATACCGTTTTCAAGGTTTCTCATTGAGCACTACCCACGAATACCAGCTTTAAAAACATGGGAAGATGATGAATCGCTCAAGTCATGCACATGGACCAGACATGTACACAGAGCTAAAAGTTCTTGCTCGATCAAGTCCAAATGAACTTCGCCACTAGCTACTCTTAAATATCTATCAAATGACTTCCAGGAAGTTTTCCCGAACCTTATAATTGATTTCAGAATTTTACTTACAATACCTATTGCCGTGGCTCAGCAGAACGTTCCTTCTCGGAACTGAAATTAATAGAGACATATTTGCGGTCAACTATGACTGATTCTCGTCTAAGTGCACTAGCGATTATTTCAATTTAAAAGGATTTATCATCTTCGTTGGATTTTTTGCAATTGATTGACCAGTTTGCCGCTCAGAAAGCTAGGCAAGTTATTTTGTAATAAAGCACGTCATCATTCACGAAATAGGTAAATTATTTGAGAAAAAACATACGATACCTACTAAAAATAATATATTTTGTTAGTAAATTTACAGTAAGATGCTAACTGCGATCATATAGGTACATATGTGAAGGATATACATAAGTGATAATTATGATGCCTATAATACCACTTTTAAAAATTATGGGGGCCGCCAAAATAAGTTTCGCCCAGGGCCGCTAAACCTCTAAGCACGGCCCTGGTCTAGACCCCCAGACCCTCCGATGCCCATGTTTGGTTATATCTTGTAATCCCAACAAATGTTAACGCTTGACGCGCATATCTACAAGCAAGAATATATACATAGGTATAAGGGGTAGGGTAGGGTTGTACGATGAGCACGGTAAAGCACGCTTTTCTTGGCCCCGGTCAGGCCCCGGCCCCGTCCCCGGCACCGGGGCCCCGGCACCGGCAAAAAAGGCGCCCCCGCAGAGCTCTACTTTAAACAAAATTTTGTGTTCAGACTATTTACCACACTTGTGAGTCAATTTTGCGACAAAAAATGAAACGATTGAATAAGATTTCAAGCAAATATTAACATTTCTTTCTCCAGACTGCATGAATAATGCGAAGAGGGTCTGCTTTTACCAAAAATAATAAAATTTAAACATGTTTTAGCTGGAGGTTTTGTGTATTGAGCATACATGCACACTGGGAGGGGGCACGGGGTATCCCGTACCAAGAATTATGGATGGCATACCCCTCAGGCCCTTTTGGGACCAACCCTATGATCAAATCAAGAAAACGCTTAAAACGACGCGCCTAATAGTATAACCTCAAGTACAAATTCTTATTTTATGGGCATTCATCCAGACACTTTTCTTCCATTTTTCATCCAGACACCTTCCTTCAATTTATTTCGTATGTTTTTGATGTTACAAATCATTCGACCGCCCTTATTGATATTTTTCATGAAAATTTAACCAGAAAAATTAATGACGATTAGAATACAACGAATTAAATATCAATCCATAAGATCTGGCGAGTTCGCCTGAAAATAATCATCATACCATTCCATCTCTGATAAAACGCTCAGAAAATCAGTGAAGTACAACACTTGCCTATTTCCCGAAACGTCCAGCACGTATAATTTTTCCAGTTTGCCGATTTCGTCAATTAAGGCCCCCAAAACATTATCTCTAAGTGAAAGGACGCCAAGATTTGTACAACAACCGACCTGAGCAAAACATTTATTCAATTAGGTGGCGCGAAATAATCATGGGTATATGTGCCGCATTCGGATTCTTGGATTTTTAGACTTCGGGTCATAGATTTACTGTATGGGAATCTGAGGAGTCAGCCTCAGAAAATTTTTATAAAGTGCCTTTTGCGCTTAAAACAATGGGTAGCGTCAAAATCCCTCCTTTTTGACGTACGACCGGTATTTCTAGAACATAAAAACATGAAAAAAATTCGAAAAATACGAGTAAATTGGACAAAATATGTATAATCAAAAAATGAGCGCAAAAATATTTAGAAATTTGGCATCTTTTAGCCAAAAGATCACCAAAAAAGCTGCTTAAAAGTGCGAAGCGCATGCTTTCTACGATTTTTCGAAAAATCAAAAAATTTGGGGGCGGTTGAGTCGCTAGCCGTTTTGCGGGGGTTATCATCCATTCTGGGGTAAAACCCATACAGAATACTTCAATCCCTGTGCCAACTTTTCTAACTTCTATAAGAACAAAATACAATTCGAAAATTTATTGTTGTTTATCGTTCAGCACAATCATGTTATCACACATGAGCATATGGGGGGGGGGTGAGAGAAGGGTATTATCCCTACCTAGGGCTTTGGAAAATCAGGTACTATTAGGTGATTTTAAGAAAAAGAAAGGTGTTGCAAATGCAGGGCAATTTTTGAATTTACTTTAGCAAAAAGGTCGAAAATTCTACCTAAAAACAGTGAAAATACGAAAATTTCCTGACGCTTCGCGCCGTACTGATAAATTTTTGTCTTTTTCATTGCTAGCAAGTCATGAATTGGCTGAACTTCTTTGATAAGAGTTGATAAACCCAGTTTACCAAACAGAGCGTGCAGCTGTACCATTTTATAGTACCCTAAAATCTACATAAACAGAATGTACGTTGACTTATGGGGACCGTATTTGTACTATCCTATACAAAAAACAATGACCACAATTTTCTATATGGCCATTCCTAAATTTCACCCTCCTCTATCCACCTGTACCTTGCCCATGTATGCACGTTATTCAAATATGCATTTGACCCCAAGAGCAGTGGCAAAATGAAGCTATTATTTTTGAGAAATTTTCTTCACCGTTCTTAGAGACAAAGCATTTTTAACACTTTAACATAAATACCTAGTTCACTAAAAACATTAAATTATGAAGAACACGCGCTAATGAATAGCACATTACACGTTAAGCATAATGCAAAATGAAAATAAGTCAATACATTAATAAGGCATTTTGACAGCTTTTGTAATTAATTTTATCACAGACCAAATAAAGAGAAAACGAAGAAATGAAGAAAGAGCAGAAAAGTTCATTGTATTAGCGTGTCAAGCTACAAATGTGATCAAAATTAATGCATATTCAGAATCAATATCGACCATTTGGTTGGCCGCAAATCGCGGCCTCGATCAATTTTTTCATACGAGGAATGATATAAAGAACACGCGAGGATTATGCAAATGTAAGGCAATTAAAGCAAAACAGATTCGTTTGTGCGATTCTACAAAGCATCTCACAATCAATCAAGAAATAATTCAACGCGCTTACTGTATATGGCAATTCTTTAAGACGATTTTTATCAATATTTAAGATGACCAATTCCTTCATGTTCCCAATCGAACTCGGTATTTCCTACAGCAAACAAAAAAATGATAATAAATATAACGGCTTCTACGCTTCGGGCACATTGAATACATAACAATGATAACACTTCATTGAACATTTGATAATAAATAACGACTATCGCGCGTTATCGAATCTAATCAAAGGAAACAGCAAAAAAATCAGACCAGACAAAACATGCATACCTATTGGCAACGAAACAAAGGCAATCACAAAAAATAATGTGAAAATGTGTGTAGCATGCGAGAAATGTGCATTGAAATTGGACCTGATAAATAAAGAGATTTCATACCTATTGATAAAGGCGACAGGTAAGGTAATTAGATCAAATAATGGATAAAAAATGAGGGTATTTCCATAATTTTATGATAAGAGAATAAGTCATCGCTAAGTCAATAAATTATTATTCAGATAGAACACAGGACGTTGAAATTACGGACGGCAGCATTATGAGCGCATGCGTGTCATTGTCAGACTTCTTAACCGTTTCTAAAACATAAGTCACCTTTTCAATTTTTTGAATTTTATTTCATTTAGCATGTATATGTACAGCATATTTATATATTTGTACAGGGCGTCCAGGTAAAAAAGAACAAATTTTTATTTTTTTAATAACTTCTCTAAAAATCAAACTAAGGTAATGAAATTGTCAACAAATGAGCTCGTATGTACATATTTTCAACCTTATGCTTAAAATTCACTGTCATGCTGTAGCTATAGCTGATAAGCTCAAAGATAAGATTTGAAACACTAATTTCTATGTATCTAGATAAAGCCCTATGTCGCACAAGTTTGTATTGTAAATGTCAAACTTTGTTTCGACAGAATATTATTACGACACTTAAAGCAGAATTTTGGATTTAGTGTTGACTGCTCTAAGGCTTAATTTTATCTCAATATCGCACGTTTTCTGATAATCAAAATTTAAGAGTTAAGCACCTTTGCACATTTTTTTCATCAAAATGCATAAATACTGACTATTTCAAACAGGTATTGTAACTATAATGCACTGCGAAAATGGAAAATTTACAGATGTAAATTCGTGGTTGAGTTTAGTTTATAAAGAGCAACCAACTAGCAGCACCAAGTGATGAGCTATAATTTTCCGCTAGTATGATTTGGAATAGTTGTTCCAATACTAACAAAGAATCTTTTCCAGTTTTTCAATATTCGTATGTACTTTCAACTAAAAACAAAATCTGTCCTTTTTTTCTTAACACTAGTAAAACTAGTGAAATAAGTAGTGAAAGTGGAAGTAAGTATAACATATACATATGATACTACATAACTATAGTGAAACGAGTAAAATTAAACGATG
>JAVLUZ010000557.1:0-17942 GCA_036768485.1 Mermis nigrescens
CACTTTTTGGTCTATCGGCAAACCAAAATTTTAGGGAATGGAAAAAATTTTGGGGCTTGGCTGGCCTTCGTGGTAGAATTCTTGTGGTCGCTGACAATGCGTTTTAGAGCGGCAAAACATCAAAAATTTTTCGGCGCCTCGCGCCGGATTGACGTAATTTTTAACTTGCCACTAATGTTTGGGCCGCGCCGCACTTCAATTGCAGCATATTTTGCTCGATCAAATCTGGTGTAGAACTTCACCACGATTGAAAATCCTTGTCTTCTGCACGGTTTTAGTTAGTTTCATATTACCAAAAATGCGTTTTAGAAGGTGAAACTACGATTTTTACTTGTTACTTGTATCAAATTATTAGATCAAAAATCTTGTCTTTTCCATGACCGGTGTGTAGATTTTTTGTGCTTAATCAAAATACTACTCGCTGCACAAATCGCCTCAAGCTGGTTGTTCCTCTTGTCCGTTCTAATTTGCTAAAAATTTGACTTTTTCTCATAAGTATATCTCGGTTTGGAATCACCCACCTGATTTTGTAGTCTCTTCCCCTAACTTAAATATATTCAAATCTAGATTAATCGATGTCGACTTTATCCAAATTTATTATAGGGCGGGCTCAGAATCGTCATTTTCATGACCTCTGCTCTGTTAGCCTTTTGCTGTAATGTCAGCTCTTATTCTTTGACCAGTACTTTTTACGGACACTTTTAGACATCCGTCGTAATTCGCCGCGGTTTCGGTAATAAATTATTTACCTTCATCCATCCATCATCTTTAAGCCGCGCCGCGCCATTTGCAGCATTTTTGTCGACAATGTGGTCTGTGAACTTCACTACGATTGGTAAATTCTCATCTCCTGCACCGGATTTGCTTAGTTTTGTAAGGCAGGGAAAATGCTGTTTTAGAGAGGTAAAACTGCAAAGAATTTTTCGGCGCTTCGCGCCGAGTTGATTTCATTCTTACTTGTTAGTAATGTTTAAGCCGCGTCGCGCCAATCACAGCATTTTTATCGACAATCTGGTCCTAGGACTTCACTACGATTGAAAATCCTTACCTTCTGCACAGATTTGGTTAGTTTTTGTAATGCGAAAAATGCGTTTTAGAAAGCTAAAATTTCAAAATTTTCTGGCGCTTCGCGACATTCGATAAATTATAATTTTAATTGTCAAAGTGACTTCAGAATTGGCTAAAATGCTTCATTGAACGAAGGAAATTCAAGTTTCAACAGAAATAATGTATACTGATCGTGATATTTCTTGTAAGAGCGCGAAATTTTTGTACAAAAAGTGCATCAAACACCGCTATTGCATGTGTACATAGGATTTTCTACTTAAAAAACACTGATTTTTCAACCCAGGCGCTCTATTTTTAATGTTTTTGAGACCTCAAACAAAAGGTGGAAAAAGGTCGGAATAAGTGGAAAAAAATTTTGGGTCTGGTCTATAATGTCAACCAAATCACTGGGAAAAACGGTGTTTAGCTTTTTTAGCTGAAAACTTCTCAAAATCTGTTTTTTTCCTAAAGTACAGTAAAGATTTTACTTGTTAAAACTGTCTTGCAGAAGCCACTTTTTGACCAAATCAAAGCAGATTTGATTTCCATCAACACATCAGTGGACACAGACTCAACACATAACGAAAAGTATTTTACAAAATATGTAGTAAGTCGTCTCAGAAGTTACAATTTTATGTGAAACAAACAGTATGAGTGAGTACTTATGTACGCAGGGGTACCCATTTAGCAGCTTCCTATGAGGCTGTTGCTTTTTATTCGTGACATGGAAAGTAAAACTATGTATAGTCTGTTTTAGTCTGTTTCATATATGTACAGCATGGGAAATACGGATGGGAGTAAGGCCCAGAAAATTTTTAAAAAGTGCCGTTCTTGGGCTAAAAGAACAAAGGATGCACGACAACAGCACTGTTTTTTGACGTTTCAGACATTGCTCGTTTTTTTTCTAGAACATAGAAACAAAAAATTTCAAAAAAATTCGAAAAAATTAATACATTGAACAAAATATGCTCAGAAATGTGTATATGGCACGAAGCACGAAAATTTTAGATTTTTGAGCCAAAAATGAGCTAAAAACGCTCAAAAGGACATACTTTTTGCAACTTTTACTTAAAATGGGGTTCGCGGCCATTTTGAGGGGGATCAGTCGCCATTCTGGTGGTTTGAAGCCCCCAAACCATACGTGGGCAGCAAGAAATTTATGGGGGGGGTGCAAGATTTTTTGAAGGTCAAAAAATGGCCTTAAAAACGATGGTATGGTGATAAAAACACCATTTTTCGACGTTTCTCATCAAGCACTATCCATTGGCATCAAAAAATTGCGAAAAAAGGCGAAAAAATTTTCAAAAATTGAATTCTGGGGGGTATTTTGATTTCTGGGGGGGGTATTTTGGTTTCTGGGGGGTGCATACCCCCCGCAACCCACGCCCAGGTGTGCCCCAAACCCTCCCCCCAAGAAAACATCTGGCCTGTTTTAAAATTCTTGGGATTTTCTCAGTCAAAGATGGCATAAGAAACAATTCAAAGAGTCACCTGCTGAAGAGAGAGTCCTTGGCTATTTTCTGCGATCATCGACGACATCAGCGACCCCTTCAAGCAAAGGTGAGTGTAACATGCGATTTCTTCCATCTCGTACGTCGAAGTATGTAGGAAGCGAGCGTAAATGCACGTTCGGAGGTTTGAGGGTTTCTAATCCCTCAGAAAAAACTTAGAAATTTCCGGAAAAATTGAGTTTAAGTGACGGAAAATAGATTAAAATCGCTTGATTCTCGTGAGTGCTTTAAGTGTTGGCATTGTTTAACGCTATTTTAGCAAATTATGCCATTTCCGAGGTCATTTTGGCCAAAAAACTGACTTCCTATAGATCTACTAACCCGCCAGATCGACCATCTATAGATAGTAGCACTCGAGCAATGTAAAAATCGGGGTTATTCGATCTCAGAACGACTTTATGGCATTATATCTGTAGGTTTTAAAAAACAGATTATTATAGTCCGCTTCATTTAACTTTGAGGTTTTTGAAAAAATTTAAAGTGTCCACAAAACTGCTATAAACTTACGCCAGATTTGTTATATTCTACAGTATATAGAGTCATAAGAAGACGTTTGCCATTCTTCTGCCCGCATTACTGCATCGAAATTTCAAACCACCTTGCCCGATCCAAGGAAAACCTTAAAAGGATTAAATGAATCAGACTATATGTAGGTATAGTCTGTTTCATTTATCTCAAACTTTTTCAGTAAATGTTTTCGGAGGCTACAGTAACCCCCTTTCTTATTTACTGTATGTAGGTCGCAACATAGATTTCACTGTAGCTTACATAGCAAAGAGAGGTTTTTTCGACGGCGTCAGCCGCCGATCTTATATATACGTTTCACTATTTTGAAAGCGCGCGCAAAAAGTGACGCAATGGATGTGTGCAACTGCTTGCTTTAAAGCCAAAAGTGCTCCGCATGTGTATGACGTTGTACAAAGAATGTATAGGTAGGTTAGTAATAATGAAGCAGTTTAGCTTCATGGCAAAATGTGACGTTGGCTTTCATATTTTGAAGTGATATAGCTTAATTCGCTACTCGAATGTGATGCTGAAAAGAGAAGGCAAGTGTGAAAAGCGAATTTGTATGATTGGGGTACGTGGCTACGTCTTTAAGTGATAAAGCCAAATTCTGTAGTCGGGTTAACTCTATTGTATGTAGGGTGAAGAAACTCGTATAATTATTGCTCGTGCTTTTGCTTTATGCGCCTTATTCATGTCTTCGAGGAGCGTAGTACCTACTAGCTAGTATTAGGAAGGATATTGAACGGAGCCATAGGAATTTATCGTGTTAATTTTTCTATAACTGAATTTTGACAATTGAATGCGGTCGTTCCCGCTGGCTAAATAATTTAAGGTATTGTTTCAGTGACAACGGTTGATTTCGCCAATGAAAGCTAAAAGAGAGCTGCAACTCGAATTGTTTATGTTAGAATTTTATGTTTACATTACGACTTTGGTAAATATCTGTATCTATTGCTAAACATCGTGACTGTTACTGAGAAATGTTGTATCTTATGCGGATTATATGGCGTGACTTTTTCTAAAAATAGCGCAACTTGCGAAAATCGTGCGAATTGACGTATCGCTTGATCCATGATATCAAATTTCGAACTTTTTTAAGTAGTATCAGTTTTTATCATGAGCATACTAGATCGAAATAACCAGCAGCAATTTTGCATTGTGAACCTAACATGACCTACATATTTGCAAGCATGGTTGACCTGTCCGATCAACCCTTATTGGTTTTCTATGTTAAGAGCGCTTCGCATCGAATGTCAATATAAATACATATATTTAGCAATCTTGTCATTTATTCGGATCAACATTCGAAGAAATATTGATATTTTCTAATAAAATTTGAAATACAAAACATTTGTGGACTAAGTAAACTGAATTATAAATGACTTGATAATTTAATTATAGAAGTAGAAACAACAAAAAATTGAAGTAGTAGGATATAACTCCGAACTTATTAAAAATTTTAATTCCGAATACAACAATTATATTAAACTCAAGGGCATGATGAGTTTTTTAGATTTGTTGAAAACCATGCAGAATCAGCAAAAATGGATAAAATTTTGTAATTTTGTTCAGCATGTTTCTTGGACTTGCTAAGTTTGCACCCTCATATCCCTGAATAATGTAATTGCTGACCACATGTTTTCTAAATCAAATGCCGAACTTTCGATGAGAATTTTTCAAAAATTCGAAACCAAACAAAGTTTTTATATTCTGTCTTTGACTGTGAAATCAATCACGACGCCGCCGTTTTTCAATGTTGCTTTAGCAACAGCAGCTGTAAAAGTAACTATCTCTCAAATCAATAATTTACTTCTTGCAGTTATAACAATAGTTTTCATATGATCTCTCAATGAAAAATAAATCACTTTTCCTAAACCCCTTGTTCAATAATATTTTTGCGGCATACTTTATTCTTGTCTTCCAGCAGATCAATCAACTTACAGATAAAGAATCGCGCATTCAGCTTATCCTAAGTTAGTACTTTAAGCACAATGGACTAAAATACTGCGAACTCCCGCATCTCAGTGGTAAAACGTCTGCTTGTCGTCGAAGCAACCCGGGTTCGATTCCAACCATAGCTTTTTATTTAGCGCACTTACTGTAGTATGTCCCAGCACTGATCAAATGCCTAAATTAAATTCATTCGGACAGATTAGTGCAAATAGAAGCAATTTCAGCCACTCGCCCTCACGGAGCCAATCTGCCGAATTATTCGAATAAATGAAACAGACTATAAGTATGAGTCTGTTTCAAAATTCTTCGGACTTTTGTTGCAGTAGGGTGATTAGGAAGCAGTAAAAATGCAGCCAATCGGCGTAAGATCTTCCACCCGGTTTGGCTATCGTCTATTGCACGCTATTTGGCTCTGGTGTTAGTTTTACTCATAGGAGCTTTGAGAGCATGACCAGCAGCAGCGCTTGAAAAATATGTACCTACCATATGGCGCGAGGGTGGAAGTCCGTATTACTCGCTGTAAAGTGAGTATAATCACACGTGGGCGTGGGGGGCGGGGGTTTGCGGGTTATGCACCCCTGAGAGCCGAATACCCGCACAGAAACCAAAAATATCCCTCAAAATTCAGTTTTTTTTGAATTTTTTCTTTTTACGCAATTTTTTGATATTTGGATAGAGCTCGATGCGAAACAGTGTTTTTTCGCTATACCACCATTTTTAAGACAATTTTTGACATTTGAAAAACTTGCATCCTCAAATTTTGGTGCTGCCCACCTATGGTAGACCGCTTAGGAAAGCGGCGGCGAAGCTTAAGCTGTTACATAGTTCATGGCACAATCAGCGAATCAGTTGATGGGAGAGAGGCGGGTAAAGGAAACTGCGTTTTGCCGATTAACTGAATTGTTAATGCTATTCGAATCACCTGTACAAAAGTCTAAGAATTTTGAAAGAGACTATGTATATGTAGGTACATATGTAGGTCTCTATTTGTGCCAAGCTTATTGGCTGCCTGTGCCAGACAGGCAATACCATCTGATCCAAAGCACGCATGAAAAAGACTCGTTTTTCAAAAATACCCCATAATTTTTCTGTCTTCTCTATTTTTTGAATGTCGAATGCAATAAAGCAAAAAGCAAAGTATTGCGCCGACTAATTTCCAATTTTCTTTGCAAAACATATTTATTCGTGGTAAGCAATATTTGTTTTTTTCTCTTAAAGACGTCGGTGGCGTCGGTTAACTTCTTTTTATTCACGTCCAACCTGTTAATCGTTCAGAATGATACCAACACGGATATCGACTGTAGAAGTCGTAGTAGATCATAGGTAGCGCGTTAGCGCGTACCTTATAATATACTTGGGTACCCCCAACACCTGGGCACCCCTCCCTACAGCTATAACGGGACACTTCTGGAAGGTGCGGTTTTTTTTAAAAGAAAGATAATAAAAAAATTCGCTGCCCGTGTTTTTTGTTTTTCTTGAAACTCAAAATTGACTGTGTAAAGAAGGTGTAAAGTTTTTGTGTAACGTTATAACATAGGACAAATTTTGGGACCTTTTTACTGCGGCATGTGGACAACTGAGTATTGATGACTCGAAGGATTGAACAGAATAGGATAATAGAGGGATGAATTCTACAGATGACACTTTTTTTGTTTTTGAAATTCGCATTATTTATCGAACGGCAGTGTAAAGAGTGCGAAAATCTGAGAGTGAAAAAGCACTTTTTGGTCGAGTTTTCAACCTTCCTATGTCCGATACTAACTCCGGTTATGAGGTTTTTAAAATGTTTTCTGACAGAAATGTAGAGCGGATCAAGGGCTACATTCTGCATATAAGCAAAGTCTTCTATGCTCTATGGTGAGTTAGATCCTGGGGTTTAAAGTTTACACTCTAGTGGATGGTGTAAAAAAATGGATTTTTAACTAAGATTTCTCTGCCAAATTTTTCCGCTTATGAGTCAGGGTGAATTGAATACAGCAGTAATAAAGTGCCTTTTAGGGGCTAAACATCGCAGCAAACCGCATTTAAAAAAACGCAATATTGAGTTATTTATGGGGGTGTAAAGTTCGAAATCAGAGGTAAAAAATGGGCTAAAAAACACCTTTTTTCCGAAGTTTGATTGATAAATCATGCCAAATAATTTTTGCAACAGAATTTTTGGCACACAGGAATGTACTACGATTTAAAAGCTACAAATTGTACCAAACCGAATTTCTTTAAACTCAATGGGGAGTTCGGTACGGAATTTTAAAGTTTACAGTGTTCTAAATGGTGGAAAATACGTTTTTGTTGCGTTTTTTGTTCGCCACTTTCTCCGTCCAGAAGTCAGGATAAGTCTAATAGAATAAAAATAAAGTGCTTTATATCGGGTGCATGTCAAAGCAAATTGTCTATACATTAATATTTAGCGAGTGTAAAGTCAAAAATTTGGAGTTTTAAATGCGTTTCTATCTTGTTTTTTCTGCCTGCTTCTCCGGTTACGAGTCAGGGACACGTTTATCAAGTCTAGAAATGGACCAGGAATCAAATTTGATATGCCAGTCTGGCGCATATGTTTACACTCTATGGTGTTGTAAAGTAGTTTACACCAATTGTTAGTTTGCCCATAGAACATTATGTAGACTTAATTTTTTCATAAATATTAATCGTAATATCGGAACAATATCAAAATTACGAATCTGACTAAAATCTTCTTTACACTAGGTGTTTACATGAAGTTTACACTACATATATATTTATCTTCGTTTTTGAGCATTCCTGAAACCTAATTTTTCTTGGAGCCTAGAAGTTTTCAAAGGATCAAATGTGAGACGTCACGTAGGCGCGTTTGTTTACATCCAACAGTGATGTAAAGTAGTTTACATTCATTGTTTATATGTCCTCAGACCATTGTAGAGACATAATTTTTTCATGAATGTTGATCATAATATCCGAGTAATTTTTTACACTGCATGTTAGCCTTTGTTCTAGAGCATTGCAAAAATCGAAATTTTTTCCTGAGATATAAAAATTTACAGGGGAATGAAATATATACGTCAATTGGGCGCGCTTGCTTACACTCAGCAGTATTGCAAAGTGGTTTAAACCTAATGTTTATTGTCTTTAAAACATTATGGAGACTCATTTTTCCATAAATGTTGAAAGAAATATCGGAGCAATATCAAAATTACGAATCCGACTAAAATATTCTTTACGCTATGTGTTTGTGTAAAGTTTACGTTACGTGTTAACCATAATTCGATAGACTTGCAGAGATTTTGTAACTGAAGTCAAGAAATTTTCAAGGATTCATATGTGAGACATCAATTAAGTGAGTTTGTTTACCCTCAAAAGTAATCTAAAGTGATTTAAAAATTATGTTCAAGTGTCCTTAGATCATTGAAGAGATGTAATTTTGTCTTAAATGGGTTGCATTAAAGTTAAATCTTTCTTAGCCGTGTTTATAATATGTTTCACAAAATCTTGCACATGGAGAGCTATCGTTTAATTGATGTAAATTGCCTGCAAAAGTGGTTTAAAATGAACCAGCAATCACACTACTGTGCACAGAAGTCGACAAAGATATACAGCTTTATTGTAATCATGTACATTAATAAGCCGTAAACTGTTAGTATTCTCTACACCTAGTAGTTGTGTAAAGTTTGCACTATTCATTTGTTGTTAATATGTAGTCTATACTACAAATTTATTTTACTACCAAATCAAAGCGTTAGTGTTCCTTACATTTGATATTTGCGTGAAGTTTTTGAATTTTTGCCGAAAATCTTTGCCTTCTAATTTACCAACATCCCGCCTTTTCCATTTTCTTGAAGTTTAAAATCTTTTATAATTCTCTCATAATTTAATGGTAGGTTTTAACTTTAAGTTTCTCTTGGTTTACAACTCTCGCTTAGCAAGCTCATTTTTCAAAACTTTTTCATAGTGATCAGATTAGTTGCGTTTAGTTTGGAATTGGTGGACGGTCGTTATTTTATTACTCGGCTTAAATAAACCAAGTGACTATCTTTTGATTATTTTCTTCATCGCAAATTCAAACACCCAATTTTCAATTTGAAAATTGACCCAATTTTCAATTTGAAAATTGATCCAATTTTCAATTTGAAAATTGAAAATTGGGTGTTTTCAATTTCAAAAGTCACAACACATTGTGCTTGTGTATTGATTGAGTGAGGATTTGCAATGTGAATTCGTTGGTTAAATTTTTGTGCTTGATTATAAGTGAACTGCACATTAAGAAGAAATAACTTAATGCAGTTTTAATTTGAAAATGGATGGTGTCAATAAGGTTGTCTTGTTTAAAAAGGATAATGCTGATGTTAAGAACAATATTGTTTTCCGCGTTCTTGGACTGTTGTCATTATTGTGGCATGTTACTGATTGTGTTTACTGACTGATGTACTGAAATCACGCTAATTAAAAGTAGTGTACTAGCAAAGAAAAATGCTCCGATGGAACAAAAAAGATGAATATACTTGGAATTGTGGATTATTATGGATGTAAAAGGAGGGGACTAGGAAAAATCTACCTAAAGTCGGAAAATCTGCTAAAAATCACACTTTCTCTAAGCAACGCAAAAAATCGATGTATATTCTGCGGCCTCTAAAAAAGTGTCTTTTTTAAATAATGTTCGAAGTTTCAGATAAGAGTGTATAAACGAAATCTATCAAGGTTACTTTTTTAAATTGCTGGCACCTGATTGATAGAAAACTAAGAGGTATTGTATTTAAAGTTGTTTTGTTTTATGAGCATTATAGCAAGCAAAGCAGGAGCCGATTGATTAGTGCACACAATCGTTTCGGGCATGCTAGTGTATCTACATTAAGTCTGTTTCAAGTCAACTTACGTGTTTCCTACTGTTTTTAACCAACCATGTCTTCAATTGTCTTCGATGTTTGCTATTTCATTCAATTGGCTTGGAAGACTGTTAGTTTACTTAATATCATTTCCCATAGCTACTGCATAGCTAACGTGCTGCTGTTTCAATCATTGTTATGGTTGAATATTTATTTTAATCTGCTGGCCGCAGAATATACATCGATTTTTTGCGTTGCTTAGAGAAAGTGTGATTTTTAGCAGATTTTCCGACTTTAGGTAGATTTTTCCTAGTCCCCTCCTTTTACATCCATAATAATCCACAATTCCAAGTATATTCATCTTTTTGTTCCATCGGAGCATTTTTCTTTGCTAGTAGTTCATATATTCACAGTCAGATACGCAGGATTTACTTATCTGTCAAAATGTTTTTGTAATTATTAGCGTCTATTGCTCGCTTATTCTCAGCAACTTTCGGTCTTGTGTAAAAAAGATGAACAAACCGGATGAGAATAATTTTTTACTCAGTGACAAATGTCTGTTTATGCATTCACACTGAAGCACAACAACGGCCAAAATTGGTTAATGCACTGTGCCAGAGTATCGAATATCTACAAAACAAATGCCGGAAATCGGGCGTCGTCGGTTATACTTTTGTGCTTTCATTATTCTCCAGGTATGCAATACATTGCAGATGTAACATTGCGTAGAATCTTATGACGAGCTTCAACCACGTTAATTTCCATTCGTCACTTAAGAGATTGGCAAAAATTCAAACAGCCATAGTTTTATGCAAATATTTTCAAGTGGAGTACATACTTATGTGAAAAGGTTCTCAGTGTACAGATTCGTTAGACTGTACATCTTTTTAGATCTGGTGGCTTCCTTTGTGTTAGTTTTAGCTCATTAGTTTTGTATTTTGTATTTTTTATTTTTTAGTATTTTTCTATTTTGCTATTAGTTTTTGTATACCTTATGCATTGAAATCAATCTTTAGCATGCATTACTGGCAGCTATATAATTGTAGGCAGGTATCTTTTCTAGGCGACTCAAGGGCGTATCCAGGGGGGCATAGGGGACACATGCTCCCCCCGAAATTTTTCAGAACTTTTGTTGATTTTTCTGGTGTATTCTGTGTTCAGAAAATTGTGTTGAAAGAGGCTTTTACTGATTTTCATAGAATTCCCCTGAAATTAAAAGCTTGGATCAGATAAAATAATTCAAAGCTTCACACTAATATATAGTGATTTAATGTATGTACCTGTTTGTTCGTTGAATGATGCTTGTTGACTATCACGATAAAAGTCAGAAAATCATTGCTTACTAACTTGGCGATTCTCTGCTTCGTTTGTCTCTGTTTGCAAACGTTAATCCTGTTTTGATTGAAACGAATGATCAAATTCTCTTATGTTTGCGCACATTCTGTTTTCTGAACAATCTTGTGATTATAAAGAGGCCAAAGACGGGCTTAAAGACGGTAAGAAGAAAATTTTCATTGACAAATTTTACTACATACATATCCTGTTGGCAGCGACTCGTTGCTGCACAATCAACAGGGTAGAGATAGGAAAAGGCATTTCAGCTCAGAACACATTTCCAATTTATTATTAATAAGAAGTTGGAAAGTTTTCGAATGCAGGAATTGATAAATTTTAACTGCTTTTAGGCTAAATTCAGGATCGGGATTTTGCTGATTTTGCGGAAAATTTCAACAGTACGATTTAACATAAAATTGCGTTTTTGCAAAATTTTAGGGGGCTCTGCCTCGGACCCCGTTGGGCGGCGCTTAAGCACGCCATTCCAGTCTCCGCCTACCGTTAATAAGGCCTTCTCTTATATCCTTACTTGGTCCAACTCAGGTGTACTCGGGATTTGCGAATAATTCGCCTCCCACAATTCGCCCCTACGATTCGTACCCACAATTCGCCCCCCCCACAACTCGCCCCCATACAACTCGCTCCGCCTCCCCCACAACTCGCTGCCCCCACAACCTCGCCCCCCAACAACTCGCCCTCCCACAACTCCGCCCCCCACAACTAACCCCCAACTCAATCGCAATTATGTAGAAGATTCGGTCGACTTCAGAGTAGCTAAAAACCCGCGGTTAAATTTGTTGAAATTTTTCGTAATTGCCAATGTCAACAGATAAAACTAATCGAATGCTTGCCTCCCATATGTGAGGTGGGCGGCACTAAAATTCTCGTGGGGGAGGGGTGCAAAATTTTTCTAAGGTCAAAAAATGGCCTTAAAAACGGTGGTATGGCGAAAAAAACACAATTTTTCAACGTTTCTAATAAAGCTCTATCCATTGGCATCAAAAAATTGCGAAAAAAAACGAAAAAATTTCAAAAATTGAATTCTGGGGGGTATTTTGGTTTCTGGGGGTGCATAACCCCTAACCCCCACCCCACGCCCAGGTATGGTGCATCCCTCCACAATCATACATAAACAGTATAGGAATTCTATAGGTCAGGCCAAAACAATTTTTAAAAAGTGCCTTCTTCAGGCCCAAAAACGATGGATATGCGTCAAAAACACTGTTTTTTGACGTTTCAGAAATCGAGCGCATTGGACAAAATATAGTCAAAAAATGTATAAACGGCGCTGAGCATCGAAAAGTGTGGCTCTAGATGGAGGGGTCAGCCGGTCTTGAGGAACAGTCGAAAATTGACTTACTTACTTACTTAAACACCATAAGCTTCAATGACGTTGGTAGGGCAACGACCGTTGAGCTGTGGCGGCCAAAGGCAGTGTATCACGGATTACAGCACGCCATTGATCGCGGTTCAAGGCTGCTTGTTGGGCATCAATGATTGAGAAGTGGAGCGGCTGAACATCTTGTGCCACTTGTGTCAACCATGTTTTCTTAGGGGCGTCTCGAGAGATTTTCCACCCCGTGGGCCGCTGGAGTTAATTAACTGATAGGGTAGTCGGGTGTTGTTCATGCGGCAGACATGTCCAAACCACCTGAGCCGCTGTCGCTTTAAGTAGAGTTCGATACTGGTTTGTTTTTACATACTTGCAGCACAGTTTCATTCTCCCATCGGTCTCGTAGATTTATGTGCAAAATGCTGCGAAGACATCGAAGTTGAAACGATTCTAATATGTGCATATCGCTTTTAAGCGAGAGTCTGACTCAGAGCCGTACATCAAAATTGTCCTGATGGAAGCATTAAAAATTCTCATTTTTGTTGTGATGGTAACGTCTTTTTGGTTCCACAGACACTCTTTAGTGAAGTGAATGCTGACATGGCATTCCCAATGCGGTTTGTGATGTCGCATAGTTGCTACTATTCATCTCACTATCGATAACCGATCCCAAATATTTAAATGCATCCACCCGTTCGATTGGTTTGCCATCAAGTTGTAATATGGCCGGTTGTGTGCCTGTGAGAATAAATTTAGTTTTTTCTGCTGTTTATTGTCAGGCCGAGTTTGTTGGCATTCACTTGTAGCGCATTCAAGGTATTTTGTGCGGCTTGAGCTGTTTCGGCAAAAAATACAATGTCGTCGGCGTATACTAAATCAGTGAGAGACGAATGTAGCTCCGACTTGTACACCTGGCATGTCAGTCGAAAGTTTTTCTGAGAATCCAGTCCATAGTCACGTTGAACAACATAGGCGAAATAATGCATCCCTGTTTAGCGCCAGTGGTAATTGAGAATGGTGAGGACACATTTCCCAAATTTTGCCCTGCTCATTCCACCGTCGTAGAAGGCCTTGAGAATACTAAGTGTGGCATGCGGGATTGATTCATTTTTGAGGGCGCACCATAAGGACGAATGGTCTATGCTATCGAATGCGCATGCAAAATCCACAAAATACCAAGAATGTGTCCTTTTTACAGCGTAGGCGCGATTCGGTTAGTTGCCTAAGTGTGAATATTTGGTCGGTGCAACCTCTTCCAGGCCTGAAACCAGCCTGCTCTTCCCTGCAGTTAGTTTCTCTAACACTGAGTAGTCTGGATCGGATTATAGAGGTCAGAAGTTTTCCAGATGTTGCTAACAGGCTTATTCCTCTATAGCTTTTGCAGGTAGCTGGGTCTCCCTTTTTGTGAATTGGTACGATAATTGAGTCCTTAAAGTCTTGAGGCACTGTGCCTTTGTTCCAGATGGTCGAGTATACGCCTATTAGTTGTTTGACTATTGCCTCTCCTCCAGCTTTTAAAGCTTCAGCAGGGATGTTGTCCACACCTGGTGCCTTCCTGGTTCTTGAGTCTTTTTATTGATATTCTGATTTCCTCTTCAGTTGGAGGATGATCATTAATTGTGCTTGAAAATTTCAGATCCACGTTCTCCATCAGCCTTTGGTCTAGGCTTGTGGGGTGTGGGCGGTTAAGCAATTGGCTAAAATGTTCTTTCCATCTATCTAGTTTACCAGTTAGTGATTTGATGGGGTTGCCATGGTGATCTTTGAGGTTTGAACTCGTTGCTTTAAACTTTCCATTACAACTTCGCAGGATGCTGTAAAGTAAGCGCGAATCATGGTTCTTGCTGGCTATTTCCATTTCTTGGGCTTTCACATTCCACCAAGCGTCCTTATCCGTCTTAAGCTGCCGTTTAATTTGTCTATTGAGGAAAAGTGTACAGCTTGTGATTAGTATTCTTGATTTTTGCGCGTTCTTCAACTAGTTTTAGGGTATCATCTGAGATCCAAGGTTTAATTTTTCGTCGTTTTTGGGACAAATTTCATTAAGTGAGTAGATAATGGCGTTTTTTGTTGAGTTCCAGTTTTCATCAACATTGTTGGCTAACAGTGGGGAAAATTTATTTTGTAAAAAGAAGTTGAAATTTGGCCTGACTGTTGGGGTCGGATAAGTGCGAGTAATCGAGGGTAGCTGTGGGGCGAATATTGTTGTGCGCCTTCAGATGCAATCGGAATTAGGCCCTGACCAGGTGGTGATCTGATCCGATCGAAGCTCCGCGCATTGCCCGAACATCATGGATAGCACTGTGGAACCGCTTATGCACCAGGAAGTAGTCAAGCATACTTTTATCTCTTCTGTTATTCGAAAACCAGGTGTGCCTGTGATTGATAGGGTGTTGAAACCACGTGTTGCACACTACCATTCTATTGAAGTTTGCAAATGATAGTAGGCGCAGACCGTTGTCATTGAGGCTGCCGCATCCAAAGGGGCCAAGAGTTTTCTCCCATCCAAGACGATTTACGCCGGTTTGCGCATTCAGGTCCCCACAAAGAATAATTAAATTATTTCCATCTTGAAATGAATCCAATGTCTGTTGTAGATTTTCATAAAACAAGTCCTTATCAACGTCGTCGCTCATTTCCGTTGGGGCATAAACTCCAATCAAGACAGTCGGAATAGTGCCAGCAAATTCTAAGGTTGCGATTCGATCCGAAATAGGTTGGAAACAGGTAACATATTTCTTCAGACTAGATTTTAACATAAAAGCTACGCCTCGATTAAAGCTTTCGCCGCCGGAATAATAAAGGTTAAAGCTATTTGAATGGCTAGAGGTAAAAACAGTACGTTCCCCTTGACTAGGGAGTCTGGCTTCGGTAATAGTAGCTAAATCAATATCAAATTTGTTGAGTTCGTCGGCCAGTAAATCCATTTTACCAGTTTGGCTACCTGAACGTATATTCCAGGTGGCAATGTTCATAATTTTCTTTGCATTGAAAATTTTGTTCGCTGCTGCTGGTAGTTTATTTTTCGAAGGGAGCTCAGATACCCCCAACGCATCGGTTCGGCCGTGTGCGCTAGTTGTTGTTGCGTTATCCATTTGTTGTACTGCCATTGGGTTCTCAGCTCATTTCACGGTTCCGTCGCCACGGGAACCAACACTCCCCATTTATCCGGGCTTGTGACCGGCTACGGTTTCCCATAGGCTGGGTATATATATCGAAAATTCGAAAATTGAGTCGAAAATTGAGCTTTTTAAGCCAAAATGACCTCATAAACTGGTGTAAACGCTACAATAACGTTGAAGCTACGTTATTACAATGCTTCTGGTCAATCTGGAGAAGCACTTATTAAGAATGTTTCCAATTATCATCCGTTTTTGTCTGTGGGGGTGAATTGTGTTGGGGCGAGTTGTAGTCGGGGGCGAGTTGTGGGGAGGGGTGGATTGTGTGGGGGCGAAATGTAGGGGGCGAGGTATATATATATATATATATATATATATATATATATATATATATATATATATATATATATATATATATATATATATATATATATATATATATATATATATATATATATATATTTATATACTGAACTTAGGCCTGATATATAGCTATGTGGAATTGATATGTAAAAAAATCCATAATTTTGATGTTTCTTGGAAAAATCCATAATTTTGATGTTTTTTTTATTAATCCGTAATTTTGGTGTTATTTTAAAAAATCCGTAATTTTGATGTGATTTTAAAAAATCCATAATTTTGATGTTTTTAAAAAAATCCATAATTTTGATATTTTTTAAAAAAATCCATGTTTTTAAAAAGAATCCATAATTTTGATGTTATTTTGAAAAATCCATAATTCTGATGTTTTTTAAAAAAATCCATAATTTTGATGTTTTTTAAAAAATCCATAATTTTGATGTTTCAAAAAAATTTCCATAATGTTGGTGTTTCATCGTGCCCTATCTTATAGCGTTGAGTATGCTATAGCATTGGGTACTTTATACCGTGTCATATCTTATAGCATTGGGTATGTTATAGCATTAGGTATCTTATAGCATTGGGTATGCTATACCGTATCCTATCTTGTAGCATAGTTGAGCTGCCCGGCGTTGCCCGGGCTGAACTTAGGCCTGATAGCTATATGGAATTAATATGTCTCTTGTATTTTTTATTTTTCAAGACTTTTGATGTTTTTGGGATATTTCTAAAAAAATTGTTGGTACAAACCATATTTTATTTTTTGGATTTTTTCAAAATGTCTTTTGTCAACCATTTTTTTGATCAAATCCATATTTTTGACGTTACAGAATGGTTTTGAAAATTGTTTAGCCATAATCATATTTTTGATGTTCTGGGGTGTTCTGGAAATTTTTTTAATAAAACCCATATTGTTGATGTTTTGTGATGTTTTGGAAAATTTTTTTCGTCAAACCATATTTTTGATGTTTTAGGATGTTTTGGAAAATTTTTTTAATCAAACCCATATTTTTGATGTTTTGGGATGTTTTGGAAAATTTTTTCGTCAAACCATATTTTTGATGTTTTAGGATGTTTTGAAAAATTTTTTCGGTCAAACCATATTTTTGATGTTTTAAAAATTTTTTGTTTGTTGTAGCAAAGGGTGTCATATATCACGTGATATGTTATAGCTGATGGTATCTCCTATCTTATATCACTGCATGTTATGGCACAGACAGGGTATCTATACCAAACCTATCTTATAGAATTGCCTATCTCGTAGCACAGGGTATCTTATATCCCATACTATCTTATAACATTGCCTATCTTGCAGCTCGGGGTATCTTATATCACTTCCTATCTTATAGCATTGCCTATCTTGTAGCACGGGGTATCTTTTATAACGTTCTATCTTATAGCATTGCCTATCTTGTAGCACGGGGTGTCTTATATCACGTCCTATCTTATAGTATTGCCTATCCTGTAGCACAGAGTATCTTATATCACGTCCTATCTTATAGCATTGCTTATCTTGTTGCACACAGTATCTCATACCATGCCTATCTTATAAAATTGCCTATGTTATAGCATCATTTGGTTAAACCTGTATTTTGATGTTTCACAGTGCCGACCAATGCTATAACATATAACAATGTACATAGTGTCGCCAGGCATGCTCCTCTTGGCCGGGGTATCCCTATACAAACAGTATAAACTAATTTTTGAAAAAAATAGCAAAAAATCGGCCATCTCCCGAAATCGTGGAGGCTTATAGCACAGGGGCCAAACCCTGCTCCGTCCCTGCCCAGGGCCAATGGGTGCGTTTGTCGAAATTTCAAGATCGCTACGGCTCCTTCCCCCATTGGACCGACCTCGGCCCAAAATATCAGCCCACCAAATTTCATTGGGCCGGAGCCAACCCGGCACAAACATACGAACATACGAACATACGAACATACATACATACAAACAAACAAACTTTCAAAAATATATAGTAGATATA